>CM021315.1:2123296-2140635 GCA_010645155.1 Tigriopus japonicus
CGTCTGGTTAACGCAGATACTAGTTCATGACGATAAACGGATGCATGAAACTGGGTGAATTCCCTAAATAAGGCAAACATTTTGAGTTTTGATCAGTTAGTAGAAACATTTAACGGAAACCCCAACTGACTGATTTAGTTCGGATTCTTATCCAAAAATGTCAAGATTAACCTTACAGTCGTATTGAGAATTTTAACTGCAGCTTAAAAAATTGCCACCACATGAAGCCAAAACAGGGAGAAATTCTCTTGATTTCAGAGCTATACTCAACTTGAAGTAAAATCTTGAAATTGATTTATCTTCATATTTCGAGTCTTTTAGAGTTCAGCTACGATATCATTGAATTCAGAAATCGAGAAGTCAAGTTGAGTGATTGTGAATTAAGGTCAAAGATTTCACGGAGGCACCCAAAGTTGATTTACCTTAAGATGGCGCTGATTGTAACTTTTGTCACAATTTGAAGCTCAAATGAGCTGCCTTTAAAAACGCTTGCATTGATGGCCAGTTATTCATTTTGAGAACAAGTGCTCTTTTTGAGCAAGGGCTCTATGTATGTAAATGTATATACATGGTATACATGGTACATATACATACACACTTATGTGTATGTATATATGAAAATGTTGGTTTTCCCTAAAATTCTCCATTGATGCATACAACAAGTTAGATTAATGGTCTTATTAGGACGCATGTTAGCGCATCTAACTCAAAAACCTCAAGATTACCAAAATCAAGTCAAGTTAATAGTCGTTGTTTTTTAAACTTATCTCAGCTGTTTCAAACACATCAGCTGTCACAAGTATATACTCGAGGCTCGTTAACCTGACTTGAATTTGGTTTGCTCGTCCTTTTTGAATTATGTGTGTTAACATGCGGCCTATTAAATGCGTTGAAAATGGAGCACCTGAGTTGAGAGTACACTCCAAGACCGTTATTCTGATTAATTGGTACCCTCTATTTTTCCGCTAAAGTGTAAACATGCGACACAAAAGTGCAAAAAAGCCCAAAGCCTTTCTTGTCTTTTTTCTGCCTTACCTGATTTTCCTATCTCGTTCAAAAGACTTGAATTTCATAATGACATAATGAAGGTGTGGCTAATCAAGATACAACGCTAATCTCCGTCCCTCAAAGTATTGTTGTCTGAGGGAATTACGCTCATAATTGTACTGTTCATCGCACCATATTAATATCTATTACTTACCCATGACCCCCCAAAGAAGCTCAAAGTATGTGCCCGCCAGTCTCTGACTAAGACAACGATGGAAATCGTCACTTATCTCTTCGATTCTCGACTTTAAATACACAATTCTTTTCTACGTTGACGTCAAGAAAGCTATAACATTCTAGATTGCAAATAGAACCAGTTCGTCATTTGCCAACGCAACCAAGTTATTGTAACATCTTTCCCTTGTGAACAGTCATGGAAGAATGAACAGTGATGCATCGTTCAGTAGTGGCACTACTTCTCCTGATCCTGGTTCAGTTGATCCTGGCCGTGGATCTCTCCCAAATCAACCGACCGAAACGTTTCAAGTCTACATCGGTGAATCTAGATCTATCAGATCAAATGCCCGACAGTACCAAATTGGTCTTGGATGAACACAGATCGCAGTATGACGCTGATCCGTATGCTGAAGACATGTTCCCAGACATTCCCATTTATATTCCCGACGACTTCATCGAAGACGAGTTTGTATGGAACACAACGGATTGTCGGATTATTAACTTGAACTCTTCCCTGGTTACATGTGATGCTCCTTATTGGACAGAAATCGTGCCAGAAGAGTTTCCAGACACCATAGCTTACCTTCAGCTCAATGGAACAAACATTACGGATTTTGGACCCCACATGTTGGCGGGCAAACATATTCTTTATCTAGACATAGTGAACCATCACATTGATAGAGTTGACTCTAATGCGTTTGTGGGTATGCGAGAGACTCAAGTGATTCGAATCAAGGACAGTGATTGGTCCAATGTCACCGATGACCCTGATCGCTCATTTCTAAGTTTGTTCCATCACAATCCGGAGTTGACTCAAATAATTCTTGAGAACAATAATCTTATCATTGAGAATGTAGACATCAACATCAAGAACAACAGGACAATCTTGCCCAATTTGTACTATTTGAGTTTAAAGAAGAACCCGTTGATTCGAATTGAGGACTATTTCTTCTGGAATCTCAGAGAATCGAATCTAACTCATTTGAACCTGCATTCCTGTGACTTGAGATCCTTGGGTGGAAAGGCTTTTGCCCATCTGAATCTACTTCAGCACGTGGATTTTTACAATAACAAGCTTCTCGTGCTGCCACAATTCACCTTACCTCTGGCCTTCGCAAACATGAACATGGAAAGCTTTAATAACCTTGGTTTGGGCAATGTTGGGCTTTATCTTCTTCCCAGTTTAATAACGTACTCTGTCAGGAAAGGCTTGACTAGACTTAATCTCTCTGAGAACTTTCTCCCAGATTTGGGCTCGGTTGCTTCTGCCTTTTCAGGCGATGCTTTTCCAATGATGGAGAAAATGCGCGAAGTGGTCTTGATTGCAACAACTACCACAGACGTGGATCAACGAACGTTTGAGCATCTTCCAAACCTAGAGAAACTAGATTTGCGATACAATGAACTTATGACCATCCAACTTGGGTTTTTGCATCCCAATTTGACGGAATTGGACATTTCGTACCAGTGCATGATGTCCGGACACAAGTGTAAGCCCACCGTGGAACATGGAAGTGTGTATTTCACACTGAATCCACACATGTTCAACCACAACATGGGCAAACTGAAGAAGTTGAGAATGAGTGGCTTGCAAATGGAAAGGATGAACAACGAGTCGTTTGTGGGCCTCCATGGGCTTGAGCAATTGGAATTGGACAATTCTAATTTGGTGTCGATTGAACCTGGAATATTCCTGGCTACCCCTAATCTAAAGATCCTGGACCTGTCCTGGAATAGGGATCTGGTCAAGCTGACCAGCGAAACGTTCAGAGGTCTGGATAACTTGGAGATCTTAGACCTCTCCTATTCTTCACACGCTTTCAACACCATGCGTCCCAATGTTATGAACGGTCTAGACACCGGATTAAGCACAATTGCCGATCTAAAGCACATCAAGGAGCTTCACTTGGCTTGTGCTTTGAATGGGGATTGCAAAGGAGAGTACCAATACGAGTGGCCGTTGAATTCGTCTCTTTTAGATGACTTTTGGAACCTTGAGGTGCTGGATTTGTCGGAGAATGCACTGACCAGTTGGACTGGAGAGCTCTTTGTTAACAACCAGAAACTGAGATCCCTAAACTTGGCTCGAAACAGTTTTGTGTTCATCACCGAGGGCATGATCAACTCTTTCAAGAAACTGGAATGGCTGGACTTCTCCGGCAACCCAATCACGTGTGATCGACGAGTGATTGATTTTCACAACATGGTTCAATCCAGCCCTGGACTTAGGGTCAACAAATACAAAGGCGGAACGGGTTACACGTGTACCTTGACTGACCGTGAATTTGAAACTAAAACCTTCAAGGCTTATGCTCAGTGGGTGGAGCAACAAGATCAGAATATGACAGTAGAGACAATCATTGGAAGCTTGGTTTGCTTTGTGACTCTCATGTTGATAGCCACCGGTGTGGTTTATCACAAGCGTTACCAATTGATGTACTTCTATTTAAAGACTCGCAAAAAATTGAAAGAGAGTCGTGATCCTGAGCTCGAATATGAATTTGACGTGTTCGTGTCCTATTGCAAAGACGAGCAAAAATGGGTCTTGGAAGACTTGGTTCCCAATCTTGAAGGGGGATCCCCGCCTTTGAAAGTCTGTATTCACGACAAACACTTCCAAGTTGGTCACACTGTCATCGAAAATATTGCTGAGTGCATCGACAAAAGTAGAGCCTTCATGATTGTCCTCTCCAATGGGTTTGTCCAAAGCAAATGGTGCGAATTTGAGGCCAGATTGGCCCAAACCAGGATGCTTCATCACAAGGGCAATCTGATTGTGGTGGTAAAGGAGCGCCCTAAATCAGGGGATCTGAACCGAAGTCTCAAATTCATCTTGAACACTTGGACTTATGCCCGCTGGCCAAGTGATAAAAACTTGAGTGACTCCAAAGTCCACGATTTCTACCAAAAGCTCAGGTTGAGCATATACAAGGCTGTCAATGCTTCAGATTCCGAGTACTCGGCAAGCCCTTCAGTATCCAACCGTTCTATGGACTACTTGTGGCCTAGCTGAGATCAGCTGTTGTCTTTTGGAAACTGAATCTCTATTGAATGACAATCTTGCCCTCTTTTTGTTTCTGCGCAAGAAGTAATACTGTGTTTTATGGCATCAATCTTAATTTAGACGTAATTAAATTAGTGTTCGTAGAAGTGGGATGTAAAAACCGCATATTTTGTTGTGGATGACAAATAAACAAAGGACTGTTGCTGCACACCACTCGAGATAAGATTCACTGCGTCCTTTTTTTATCATCAGAGATATGAGTATTGACGAGACTTAGGACATGCGGTCTCCTAAAAATATTATGGGACAAGTGTTTCAAGACAAAATCTTGATAGATTACTGTTGCATTCGCCCCAATTAGGGCACAAAATTCATCATTCCATATTTTTTTAGATTTTCATTTCGTTAATCAAAAAACCTGTATAATTAGAGATGAAAAGTCACAGTATTTTCAGAACTGATTGGAATTTTGTCAAAGAAACGATAAGAAAACTAAGGGAACTTTAGAAACAAAACGTTGCTATTTTTGTTCTTATAATATGCAAATTGAAAAAAAGGAACTTTTAAGACGCTCTTATTGCTAAAAGAAATGTCATTTAAACTCAACATCAAAAACTGAACAATAGATAATGGATTGATGACCAATCTCATCATGTTTTTGGTTAACCAAGTCCGACTTTCGTCAGAATCATGAACTGGTTAATTCATGAGCTGATCCAACCGTATTCTAAACTAGTGATTAACGTCCATCATATTGCGAGAAATCAGTAATAAACACACAAATTGGGCATGTTGCTGATTTTGGTAATGGCAACGGTTCAGGCTTAGTTCCTATGCCTAAGTTTTACGCAACATCCTGCAAATGTATTTATGAGAGTTCTAGTGACGACACAAACGGACTAGAAAAACATGCACAAAATAAAGCTTTCATCATATGCAGTGCATCTGCTGCCAACACAGTCGACTCTAAAAGTTTGCACTTTTCTAGATCATATTTTTGAATGAAATTCATTTTTTACCCAGTATCATTATGTTGGCTTGATGTACGGCTCTTGCAAGCTCCCTGATTGAAATGAAATTTCAGAGTCGAGAGCTCAACTTAATCAACTGGCAATCCTACCTACTCAAATTGTGCCGGTTCCGTTTAAAGTCAAAAATGAGTGAATTTTTCTTCAGTGTATTTCTAGACATTGAGGTAGGGACAATAAAGTTTGCAAACAACTGTTAAGGCCCCATGATCCTCTAATCCAAGGATTAACTGTTTGCACCACCAGACTTGCCTCAGCCCAATCAAACCTCAATATTTTGAGGTACTTTGGCTGACGACAGACAAGCGAAGGCTGGCCTCCTGAAAGCTTGGACCGAGATAACCTCTAGCACGCATAAGAGCTCCAAAGAGAGGCACAGAAATTGAAAAAGACTCACAATAAATTGCCTCTAGCCCAAGAAAGTGCTTTTTGGCACAAATATGCCCCCTCTGGATGCAGTGATTGTGGTTGCTTTGCTCCTTGCAAGTGCTTCAGTCAATGGGATCGATGCTCAAAATCCTGTTGGTGGATACCACAAGTTCATTAGAGACAGAGACTCTTGCCATCAACTCAGTGAGACATCGGACATTGACAGATCGCTAGAAATACCACCGGATTGGGAGGTTCCAGAGTATCATCCTCCATTTACAACAACTTCAAGACCACATTGGGACCAGCCTGAAACCTCCACCCCATCTTCATCGGATAACTCCAATACAACACAGAAGCCCAGTACTTGTACTTATTCGTCAGAATGTGGGGACATGATTTGTAACAATGCCAAAATCGAGGCTATTCCAACTGAGGAAATCCCGGCTAATCTGTCCATGTTCCAAGTGTCCCAGACCCAACTGCATGTTTTGGATTATGGCGTGTTCCAGGGTAAAAGTATTGAAGCCATCATCATTCAGGATAACCCGTTGGACCAAATTACCGAAGGGGCTTTTGACGGTGTAAGTGGACTCAGATATCTCATGATCAAGGGCAATGACCTCAAGGTGGCTGAATACCAATTGGCCAACTTCTTTAGCCCTTTTCGTGGGTTAGATGATTTGGAAGCGCTGGTTTTGGACCATAACCTTCTTGATCTCACCGGGGTTGGCATTGAAATGAGTGACTACAATAAGATCTTACCCTCAGTTTTATATCTAAGCTTGAGGAGCAATCCTTTGAGAAGAATCGAGAGGAATTTTTTCACGCCGTTATTCGACAGCCCCTTACAATCTTTGGACCTTCAAAGTGGATCTCTCGAGTCAATTCATTCCGGTATGACAAGCACAAACCAAGAAGCACGGAAATCATGGAGTGGGAGGCTAGCAATGAGAATTATGATTTCCAGCAGAAACGAACCATTTGCGTTTTTCTGCAATTGAGACCTGGCTTGTATTGAGAAGAACACGTATTTCAAATTTCAGCCCAATCGAATGCCGAAGTGAAAAGTCATGCCTTCTCAAACTTGTGTACTGAAGAGAGCATAGAATGAATGAACTCGCCCTTTTGTGGTAAAACGATTACCACAAAAGGGGTAGTTCATTCATTCTTGGTAGGATTTGCACTGAACTTTTAGAGAGCATAACTTTTGAATCCGACGTTCGATTGAGCTAAAAATTGAAATACGTATTCTTGTCAACATATGCAAGGTCTCATTTGCAGAAGAACGTAATTGACTTATTCTTACTGGAAATCATTATTCTCATTGCTAGCCTCCCACTCCATGATTCCAGTGCTTCTTGCACAAACCCATCAAACTCGATTAAATCACCATATTTTTCCCCCCACTTTGCATTGCAGAGGCCTTCAAGCCCTTGGCCCAACTTCGCGCGATCAACCTTTACAACAATTACAAGTTGTTTCAAACATCCGGGGTCAATTCCACGTTCCCTCATTTCACTTTGAGCCCGTTGCAACGCCTCAGCACGGTCAATTTTGGAGCTAATTTGTTAACATCAGTGCCCTGGAATCATTTAAGAGTGATCAATGGCTCTTTACTCCACTTGACTTTAACTGGGAACGTATTTATTGAACTTGGGATGAGCACTTTGGAACATAACGCTGAAGACACGTTCCCTTACTTGCCCCGTTTGAAAACCCTCATTTTGGATGCATGTCGGATCCAGGTCATTCAGCGCTCGGTCTTTGAGAACTTGCCCAAATTGGAGACTTTATCATTGAAGCAGAACCCTTTATATACTATTCCAACAGCGGCGGTGATCCCAAGTTTACGAGCTTTATACTTTGAAGGGTTTGAGGAAATGTTCCGAGATGGAGACAAGTTCTACTTTGATGGACCGATATTCCAACGTAATGGGCTGAAATCGAATTTGGAGACCTTGAGCATCACACATTCTAGCATGGAACTGATCACTCCAGAGAGTCTCAGAGGGTTGGAAAAGCTATCCAAATTGGTCCTAGATTTTTCCATCTTTGAAGGAATCGCCAATGGCGCCTTTTCGTCTTTGAAGAATCTAGAAAAGCTGTCTTTGTACTCTGCCTTGGGTTTAAACGAGGTCCCCGTGACCCTTTTAACGGGTCCTAAAAATCTAACCGTCCTTGACTTGACCTTTATACCCATTTCATCAGGAAACTATCAATCAGCCGTAGCCGAGAAAGCGGCGAGTCAATGTGAAGATGACTATCCTTTGGATACAATTCAAGTCCTGAATCTAACCGGATCCTTGATCAATCTGGCTGATCCCATGGGATACTTGGCTCTGGAATCAATGCCTCAATTACGAGTCTTGAACATCAGCCAAAATCGCATCATTTCCTGGAAGTCACCCGTGTTTCAGTCTAATCCACACATGCAAGTCCTTCAAGTCACCGAGAACCACGATATCATCAACCTGACCAAGAGCATGCTGGATGACATTGCTCCCCTAAGGGAAATCGATTTCCGCAACAGTGTCTTTGAGTGCAATGAGAATGTGGCTCGATTCCTTCAGATGAGTGAGCGACCCAATTCCTCCCTAATTATTCGGGGATTCAGCCTGGGATATGGTTATTTCTGTCGAAGATCAGACGGAACCAAGGTGTCTTTTCGAGATTATGCCGAGCAAGGATTCGATTTGGATGATGGTATTCAAGCTGGAGAGAATCAAAACTACACGGCATTGATCTCTTCCTTGTTAGCCTCCATAGCTGCCATGACTGTTTTGGTGCTCCTTGCCAATACTGCTTACAAGAACCGATGGTATTTCGAATATCAATGGGCTAAGAGGAACGTTCAAAGACAAAGGTTGAAAGAGGATTCCAATCCGTTCCAATATGACACATTCATCTCCTATAACGGTGAAGATAAAGACCTGGTTCACGACTTTGTGCTCCCAGCATTGGAGAACGACGTGCCCAACGTTCGGGTATGTGTTCACGAGAGGGATTTTGTCGTGGGCAAGAGTATCATTGAGAACATTGTCTCAAGTTTGGAATCCAGTCGAACTTGCATCATCGTGCTCTCCAAAGACTATGCCAAGAGTGAGTGGTGCTGTTTTGAGGCTCAGATGGCCTTGAGGATGTTTCAGGAGGATGAGAGGACATCCAAAATGATTGTGGTCATTGTGAGGAATCGAATTCCGGGAGCTCATTTGAACAAGACTCTCAAAACCATCATCAAATTGAGGACCTATTTGGAGTGGAATGATCCCGAGGAAGGCTCGACTCCTTCCAAGAGAACTTTGGACACGTTTTTCAAAAGGCTGAGATTTTCTCTAGATTGCTTAAATCCTAACGAGGAGAGCATCTCGATTACCGATACAGATCTGCTGTCTTTCTTTTAAGTATTTATATTCTTGTGAAGGTGTTCATCCAAATCTAAATTGCATATACTATAAGTTAGCGATCGCGAAAGTTAAGATATATACTTATCAAAACACTACTAACATTCTAGAAATACTGCGAAAATAAATTTCAACATGGGAATTTTTGTATTTTATTGGACTTTCATTCATTATCACATGTATTATTGTCATGCATTTTCAAGGCGGGGTTTTCTTTACAACATTTGTCATATTGATCTATATACAAGTGCTCATTGATTGGAACACAAACAAGGGGATTAAAGGTAAGCATCATCATTTCAAGTTCTTTTGCATAGAAGTCATCATTGGGTTTTTGTTCGCTCTCTCAAAAACCAAAAATATCGTGTTTTATTGTGGAATATCATTAAAGTTATGGCACCGTTTTACATTTGTTCTCAAGTGTCGACATCGAACACTTTGGAAAGTTGGAAGGTCAATATTTTTGGAAGGGGTTTTTGTTTTAAAAATCAAAGGGAGTTTTGGGATTCCAGTTTGGAGAAGATCGGGAGTTTAACAAGATTTAACAAAGATTTTTATCCGAAGACAAAATCTGTCAAAAAAAACAGGGAGTTCGGTTTTGTTGGTGTTGTTGGTGTGGTTTTAAGCGGCGGCCTCTTCAGTAACTTTGCTGGACATCAATTTGGTGTTGCGGGTGCCCAATTGACGATGGGTGAGTCTGTGAATTATGAGAAAATGGACTTTAAAATGCAAACCTTGTGTTGAAGTAGAAATGATAAAAGTCAGAAATCAAAATGGAAACCTCACAATAACCCAATTGTTTCAAAACGTGTCTTGATCCTGTCTTGACTATCCTGTGGGAATGGATGAATGTAATCGAACAAATTCAGCTAGAGGTTCTGGGGCCAAAATGGCTAGGGATGCGTCAGAGTTGCGACTAACCCTCCCAAAAACTTATTTCAAATTCTCAAACCCAATTTGGACAATCAATCGAAACAGGAACTTTTCCCTCACGTTGCAAACTTACACTTTGAAATGCCCGAGCCACATTCTGACCCATCCCTAGCCAGTTTGGCCCCTAAATCCCCAGCTGAATTCGCTCTGCTGCACTCATCCATTGAACCTGTCAATGTTTCCGCTTTCTCTCAGCAACTTTTACACGATAAAAGTATGTCTAAAAATTGTTGATTCATAAAGAGAGATGAATATATAAAGGAATGCAGAAAGTTTTAAATGACATTTCTGAGTGGTCCCATGTTTGCTAATAAAGAACAAGTGTTTGTGTGTGAGTAAATCAGATTTTTAAATATAGAAGTGGTTAAGCTCTAGCTGCATTTTACATTAGGTTTTAAATATAAGCTGATAGCCAAGCAAGGGATCAATCCATTAAAATCTCTATAACAAGACCACTGTGATCAACCAGAAAAAAAAGAAAAACCAACCGTCATCGCACCATACTAACGCAATTGCAATGGTAACAGTAGTAAAAGAAGAAGAGGAGATGGTAGTAGTTGGAAAGTCAGGCCACCCAAACCATTATCACGAGATATTTTGTGGTTAATGCGCCATGCTCGGCCAGCGTTCCGTGGTAGACTCTTATTTTGCAATGGTTATGCCCAAGCCAATAAGAATACTAAAGTATATGTTGGTTGTCGTGAAATCAAACCCGCAAAAGAGCGTATTACTGTACCAGATCAATTGAAAACCAGGTTACGAAAATGAAACTGCCTCATCCAAACTGTCTAAGACTCAAGAAGATGGCCACCTGGTGAGGTTTTGCTCAACTAGCCCGAACATTTGTCAACCAGTGTGGTCGGGTTGTTTAGAATGTGGAATGGTCCAGGAGAAGTGGGCCACCCTGATTCTACCATCTAGGAACGGAATAGGCGTCCCCGTTAAGAACGCGGACCATGCGGTTCACATACGTGTAGTAATCGGATCCGCCGTAATAAGGCACGCTACGGAAGTTGTAGTAACGGAAATCGCGGTGACCGCCACTGCTGATGTCTCCCAAGTAGCTGGAGCGACGCTCAGTCTTGTAGTAGCGATCCAATTCGCGGCTTTGCAATGGGGACGAGGCTCGGGTGTTGCGGTCACTCAAGGTCTGGTTGGACTTGCGGTAGTGCTTGTAGGCATACAAGTCCCGGCTGTTCAACTTGAACTGGTCCAACTCGCGGCTAGGAGTTCGGCGGTAGTTGGCATAGGTGTCGGGAGACGATGCCCTGTAGCCTGAGGAGCCCATGGAGGAATAACCGGAGTAGCCACTGGTGTCGTAGCTACGGCTGTGGTAGTTGCTAGTCAGGCTGTTGATGTACTTCCGAGTGGTTTCCTCTTGGTCCAGACGGTTAGCATAGTCAAAGACCTACAATAAGGACCAAAATTGTCAACCCATTGTATGAACTCTTTACTTAACACTAAATTCTCTACTTGAAGGAAAGAATGGCTTTAAAAAGGGGATTCATGACTTGCGCGCTTTAGAATGCAAGGTCGAGCTCTTTCTGTCTCACCAAACCTCACGCTCAAGTAACGTCACTGATTAATCATGTCGTGTTATATGCAGTGTTGCACAAAGACTACTCTGTCACACAATACCTTGTAATCAAAGGTGGTCGAGGCACCATAAGGGGTGGAGGTGTGGTAGGCTCGTCGATAAGTGTTGACGGGTTCGAGAGAGGCAGCTCGGGTGCGGATTCTATCCTCAATGGCGTGAAGGGACCGGTTGAAGGGCATCACTCCATAGAGATCCGAATTTCCGCTAAAGATGGAGGAGGGTCCAATCGTAGAAGCTCGCATGAAGCGGCTGTTGGCCGAATCCATGGAGCTGCCAAAATGAGAGCTCCTCTCCACCGAAGAGGATCGGATGGTCCGATGAGCCAAGGGAAGAGTGGATTGGTAGTAAGAAATTGCGCTGCTATAGTGAACCATGATGAACGAACTGCAAAGAGGACATGCGATATGACAGAACTTGGGCTCACTGATCCTTGGCCTTGGGGGATTAGGTACACACATTCTATTAGTTCGCCCATTAACCTCTCCCGAGGTGGAGAAAATACCTTCGAGAAAAGAAAATCTTCAAGTACGGGTTAGAAAGACGAGTCATGAGAGCGTGAGACTGAAATTCCCTCGGCATCACGTCATGACAACTTTTGTTGGGAACATTATCTCTTTGCTTCCTTTTACAATGTCAGGTCTCCGACCGACGGAAAAGAACAGTCATGGAAGGCCAAAAAGAAGTGTACAGTTGAGCTTAATGAAGATATTGTGTCAGACTCTCTATGCAAAAAACAGGCCAATCTCAGATCCTAGATGTTAAACTTACATTTTTCTTGTTTTTCGGTATTAACACTTGCTTAGAAAAGCATAATATGGTGGCTTAGTTTGGCTAGGATGATTATTGTATTAGTAGCTTTTAAGGATCCCAACGATCCATTGAAAGCCTGTTTTACGATATATCCGAAGTAATCTCTTATCGAAATGACAATTAAAGAGATGAACGAAAGCAATGGGAAAAATTAAGCTTACTTAAGTCTTCAACTAATTGTGTATACCTACCTAATTAATCCCACTTCACATCGAAAGATGTACGTGTTGTTCTATCAAGAAGACGAATTTTCCCCCAATCAATTTTTACTCTCTTAGGGCGCTAATTCTAAATCGCGCTCTAGATGATTTTGAAGTCACAATTCAATTTTAGGATTATTTTCATCATGACTGAATTAGAGACTTGACTCTCTTGGTAAACCTGTGTTATCAAGGAAACCCAATTCAAATTGGCTGGCAAAGATCCCCTCTAATGAATATTCCAGACATTTTTCGTCGCAGTGATTGATTAAGCATGAAATTTGTTAGGGCTTACCTTTCTGGTTTTGTTCGTTAAGCGGCTAAAACAAGCGGTTTTTAGATTTAAGCGAAGCAAGGTGGAAATTCCGTTTTAGCAAGCACACTCAATAAATTGAGAGCAAGGTGGTTCGAGAACTGTCCAACCAATAATCTCCTTACGGAAGATGTTGATGAAACGCTGCAATCAAGCCCAATAACCACTGGTCGTCCTAAGGTGGAATCTAATTACAACAACAGCCACTCCCTCAATCCGTCACAGATGGCAGAAATCAATCTCCAACAATCTTCTCCTTCTTGCTTGTTCTCCGTCAGACCCTCTCTTGGACGATGCTCACACCCCTTAGCTGCCACCTCTAATGTGCCCTGGGTTCCCCGAGACTCAAAATGGGAAAACAAGAGCGACTCATGGAAAGGAAGGCCAGCCTTGTTGCAGCCTTTAGCCTCGGATCCCCTCACTGAACGGGCAATCTCAAAATGCACCCGATGGAGAGGATATACGGCCAACGATCATCATCATCGTTGTCCTGACCCTTGTTGGCATTGAGCATAGGTCCTGCAGGGACGCCAATTTGAACCCTTGACCAAGCCCATTTCCTTCCACGAGTTGCCCTCACGAGAACAGGAATTGCGACCCTGTTGGGATTGACCTCATCTGGGTAACATGAGCTTTGTCTGAGGCCATGGTGCTCATGTCATGACTTCCACAGTCTGACATAGACCTGAAAATTCGTTTCTAGAAGACAATTCTGCCAAACAGCCGTCATGAGCCGCTAAGGTCGACATCATGACATTCACACCCCGCGATTTGGACGATGCAGGGCTATGGCACATCAGGATACTTTCCCTCTCAAGGGAGAATAGGAAGGACGGCCATTGTCCTGACTGTCGCCATTCTTTGCCCCCAAACCCCTAAGCTATCATTGGCATGCACACTTTCACAGTACATTCTACATGTAGTATGCGTTACGAACGACGAGTACGTCCACCGTAGCAGCCTCATGGCCTAAGCATGAAAACTTTCCTGGCCAGACCAAAAACTACGCTCTCCTACTTTGCTTGTTACTTCATGGTCCACCTGAAAATATACTACAACACTCGCTCGTTAAGACAATTGCCAAAGACTAGAATTGAGGCGGGGTCACTTGGGTCACTGATTGGGTCCTGGGAATCGCTTGACAGGCCTGAGACACACTGTGTTTATGTCAGATCTCCAGAAACTACAATAGTTGGCACAAGTGTTTCTCCGGCTTTCCTCAGGGTCGCACATTGAGACACTTTCTCATTCCATTCAAACACTATTAAATACACTCAAACTGGGAAACATTCTCAGACGAGCTTGGAGTTCTTTACGAGGAATAGCGTCTGAAACATTTTCTACCTCAATGGATCTCTATGCAGAACTGACTTTTTATCAGACATTTTTAGAAGGAGTCAAATCGTTAACAAAAAAAGAACGAGATCGAAATTTGTGCATTCCTATCAACAACGCCATTTAGTTCATGTCAAAGATATTGGCACACCTTTATATAGCGAAAGTCTGGTCACTCTTGACCTTGATTGTTAACAATATATTTCGGAAACACCATTTCCTACCTCATCTCTGAAATATCAAGGATACACAACCAATAAACATTGGTTAACATTTGATCAATTGCGCAGTTTCAACTAAAAATGGATTGGTTCTACAAATTAAAGGCAATTATCACTGAACTAACTTTAAAGTGTAACTATGTTTGTTTGTTTGTTTGTTTGTTTGATTGAGTGATTGGTTTTTTTATATTTCAGTTCTGCGGTTTGGTTCAAAGGTTCCACGGCTTGCTCAAGTCGTACGTCTTGCGTTCCAAATAAAAAAGTCACACGTGTGGATAAGAATGCAAACAATTTAAAAGTCATACTGGACAAGACAAGAAAATTAATTGTTTTTCAAAGAATTTGCGGACCACATCCCCCTCGTTCATGCGAACAAACTTTTTTGCCTTTACTCTTTCTTGTAACTTGTATTGGTAATGACTGCGATTGTGAAGCAAAAATGACCCGTCCATTCGTTTTTTTTACTCCAGAGGGCGAAATTCCTGAAAGTTTCCCTACCATTTGTTTAATTGACCCCTCCTACATCAGATTGAAGGCGTGCAACATTAACTACGTATTTACACTCCATTGAGAAGATAAACAGTAAACACCAGAGTGGATTCAAATTTGCATGCACCTTCTGCTTAGTTTTATCGTTGAACAACGGGGTCGCACCTTTTCGAAGCTTCTCCATACTTTGCAGGATGGCCCTCAAATGGACCTCGATCAATTGCATCGGAGTGTCTTGTTTCCATTACAATAGCCGCTTTTTTAACTTCACATGATGCTCGTTCAGATTGTCAGAACATCTTGAAGTTTGTCCAAGCGATTTCGTCTCGCTCCCAAGGGAGTCATTACCTTTGATAAATGACAATGAAATCATGGCCACTCTCTCCATGACTACTAGTACAAAACAAACAGTCAGTAGAGGAAAAGTGTCACATTTTGATCCCAATGTCAAATCTAGCGAGACAACAAGTCCACCCTTGGAATGCACCTTTGCGTAGTCACAACTCGAGATTGGGGTTAATGCGTTGCATGAGAATGAGTCATGATTTATTTCAGATTCGAATTTGGTCATGGATAGATACTACGTTTCTTGGATTCAAATGCATCCCTAGAGCTACAAGATAGGAAGGCCAGCGTTTAGGCCTTTGATGGAAAACAATAAAAACGTGGCTAGAGTATACCTCAGTAAACTGTTCTGCCCTACCAGCCAAAATGACTGTCTGCCAACCTCGGTGGGCTAGACTTAATTCTGAAATAAACTTGTATTACCAAGGCCTTGAAATCAAGTTTGGTTCTTTTTTCTGATTTTTGATGGGATGGCTTTTGCTCAAGAACCGAAGTAAGACTTCTTTTCTGAAACCTGACGGTGCTTTCTATTGTTTGTTGAGAGCTCTTTTCCCCAATTAAAAATATATTTTCTTGGCTGGTCACTGCGAGATTACGTAAGATTTTCGGGTCCTAGTTCCAGATCTAGATCGTCAACTGGACTCTTACATCTCTTCTTCAATTGTAGTTCTATTTCCTTAAGACAGCTAATGTTTGCCCTAAACTTTGTACGCTAAGCATTTCATGCACAACTGGGCAGTTTTTTAAGGATAAGATACAAGACTGGACAAAGGAAAGCTTGATTGTGGTGAAACTGATCATCGGCTTATTAGTTAACATTTGACGTAGCCAGGCCTTAATTTCCTTTGTTGCACACGGTCAAATTCTCTCCGAAAATCGGAACTGCAGATTAAGGGAAATCTTCGGCGCAACGAAAGATAAGAAACTGAGTAAAAGTCAGCCAAACATGCATGACTCGAAATGACTTGGAATTGAAGCTTCAGCGAACAAGTGTTGATAACGTGTTGTCCTTGGCTGTCCACTAAGAATCACTTTTCGGGGTTAAAAAGGGGTGTTTGAAGTGTACACGGGAAAAGCTATCATATTATTGTTCTGACCGTGCCATTCATTGTCAACTCATACAATCCCTCAGGAAACTCCGGTCATAAATGGAGAATGTTAAACTATCGTATTTCTCGGTTTTGGTTACGACATTTTCCAATTGTCTATAAATTTAAATGCCCATGCCTATTATTGCTCCAAGCATTAGGGCGCCTATGAATTCTGTTTGATTCTGGCAATCGTTTATTTCAGAATAAGAACAGAAGAGAGAGAAACTTAGAGAGAAACTTATAGAGAGAAGAAAGGTTCCGTTAGAGCGATATAGATGCAGAGTATACAACACGTCCCCCAAATTTTTATGGCAAACAGATATCTCATAAAAATTGATAACTCAGATATTACGGTAAAATGGACCTATTAATCCCACATTGCACTTCGTTTGTTGACTGGGAAATTTTATGAGCAACACTATTATTTTCCGATCCAGCACCCATATCACTGATTCTCGAATCATTTGATCTCGGAAGATATTCACGTGGAACACAAACACGTTCATGTTCATTATTGAACAATATAGGAATTGTAGTAACTTGGCGATTTGGTAATTCGAAAAATTGAGGAGATCAGGTGAAAGGAAGACTTTGGCCGAAATTTCTTCCATTCCAATTATGTGAAAGGCCCTCCTGATGACTTGATGTCTGGGATTTGCACATTTTATAAAGGAATATGAGGAAGATGCTAAATACACTAACACCAAATATCCAAGCGAAGCTGAAGCCCATGGTTGGCATGTGAAGCTCCAGTATATGAAACCCCGTTGAATGCTCCTGAATTGTATTTCTGGTAAATTCGCTGTTTGAGATGTCTTTTGAAGAGTGGCCTCCCATCTTATTCTTATATCACTCAGAATAGGTGTTTTTCAATGAAGTTTGAAAAATGCACTGACTTATTAGCCAGACGTTGGGATCGTCTGGGAGAATTTTCAAGTTTTGAAGATGCTGGCTTGTCATTCGAATCTACGTTTTG
>CM021315.1:2142913-2163698 GCA_010645155.1 Tigriopus japonicus
ATCATCGGCTTAATAGTTAACATTTGACGTAGCCAGGCCTTAATTTCCTTTGTTGCACACGGTCAAATTCTCTCCGAAAATCGGAACTGCAGATTAAGGGAAATCTTCGGCGCAACGAAAGATAAGGAACTGAGTAAAAGTCAGCCAAACATGCATGACTCGAAATGACTTGGAATTGAAGCTTCAGCGAACAAGTGTTGAAAACGTGTTGTCCTTGGCTGTCCACTAAGAATCACTTTTCGGGGTTAAAAAGGGGTGTTTGAAGTGTACACGGGAAAAGCTATCATATTATTGTTCTGACCGTGCCATTCATTGTCAACTCATACAATCCCTCAGGAAACTCCGGTCATAAATGGAGAATGTTAAACTATCGTATTTCTAGGTTTTGGTTACGACATTTTCCAATTGTCTAAAAATTTAAATGCCCATGCCTATTATTGCTCCAAGCATTAGGGCACCTATGAATTCCTATATACAGGGTGTACCACTTAAACTGAGACTCAGGTTTTGTATCATAACTCACTTAAAATCCATTCAATCAAAAATGTTGTCACATTATTACAATCCCAGATGCCTTACGTTGACTAACAAATGTTCAATTTTCAAAATGGCCACCTTTGGTCTTCACCACGGCCTTCAATCTACTAACTGCAGCATCAGCACAGGCACGCACCACAATCTGTTTGATTAAAAGCCTCTACAGCATTGACCAAATGGAAATTTCCATCCGATTGAGGCCTGGAGATGAACGAAGACATTCATTCTTGCCTCAGAAATGAGAAAAGACATCTTCACAATAACTTTGCCCAACCAGTGCGGTAAGTCGAGGAGCCGGATCTTGTTGGAGGAGCACGAAGTTCAGAGGCCATTTTCACACATTTAAAATTGTCGTACAAAAAATTGTTGAAAACAAGATATCCTGCCAAAAGAATGCACAAAACATTTTGTTTAAACAAAAAGTGTGAAACTAAAAATATACCAGCGCACTAAAGGCAGGAAACTTTCGGTCTTAATTTAGAAGGGACACCCTGTAAAGTTTGTATGGAATTTCCAAACACAATGAGTAGGGCTCAGATAAAATTGCAAAATGTAGCTTGAACCAAAAATTTAACTTTTGGCCATTTTCATCAAATTTAGCAACTTTTCATTTTTTTCGCAACAAACAGCAACTTCTGGCATTCTTTTTTTCTCGATCACTGAAATCCTGTCAAAAATTGTTCGAATATATATATTTAACACGCTCTTTTGCTTTTTTTCTCTTTTACACCTTTTCAGAAAGTAATAAGAAAGGCTTATGTAAAGTTGCGAAGTGCAACTTTTGGCGACTTCCAACAAAATTAGCAGTTTTTTATATTTTTTACAACAGCAACTTTTGGCACTTTTTCGTCTCGATCACTTAAATGCTGCGGACAACTGTCGGAAGTGCAAATTTTACACGTAATTATAAAGGACTTTTTCAAATTGTCAAAAGTTTTTTTCCAAATGATTTGTGCAAAGCAAGACTGTGTTCAAAAAGAAGCCAAGGGTTAAAGAAAAGACAAACATCAGATTATAAACGTTCACCCAAAAGCAAGAAACACATTTGCCCTAATTTATCATTTTTAGGTCAAAAAAGAGCAACTTTTTAGCAACGTTCATCGAATTGCGTGCAACTTTTATTTTTTAAACTGCAACTTAGGGCCAAAAACCAGCAACTTTTTATACGCCCCCTAGTAATTAGTTTTTTCTAGAATAATTTGTGCACAGCAAGACTTCGTTATTAAGGAAGCCAAAGGTTAAAGAAAAGACAAACTTATGATTACAAACTTCCCCCCCGAGAACCAGGACACATATTTAACCACACTTGACATTTTCAAAAAGTGACATTTTTTGGCCAGAAAATAGCAACTTTCGTCAAATTGAGGGCAACTATTAAAAAAATATTAAAGTTTTGGGGTCTAAAAACTGCAACTTCACGCCAAAAAAAAAACTAATTATATCCGAGCCCTAACGATGAGATCTGTTTTAAACCATGGAAACCAAGAGGATTATCTTGGTCCTCAACACTTAGCCAATACATATTTGGAGCTATTTAGCTACTAGTTAAATTTTAATTAATTGAAAATATGTTGACCAGCTACTACGGTTTTTTACTTCAACTGTTCGGTTCATTTTTGAACCAAAAAGAGGATAATATGTTATTTTTGAAGATTTATATCAAAATTCCGATTTCCCCCCAAAAAATAAAGCGTTTCTCGATCACATAAATAGTTCTTCATATTTATATGTTGTGACAAAACGCCTCCAATTGAAATAAATCTTTTTGAAAAATCTTTTTGAAGCTAAGAAAAGACTCATTAGTATGTTCTCGCCCATTATTTTGGCGTGCAATTCTATACATTTTCAAAATTCCACTTTTGGTTCATTTTGGACGTGGTCAGCAAACACAGAAGAGATTGCAAAACTGGGGGAAAAAATCAAGAATCTGGAATGGTTTGACAATTAGCATATCTCAAGAAAGTATATTCAAACCCAAGTTTCAGGATTAGCTCCTTTGAATCCGCCAAAGCATGTTTATGTTCAGGTTAATTTTTAAAACAAAATGCAAGATTTGAAACTAAGAAGATAAGGCAATGACGCAACAGCGCTTTGACCTTTTGTGTGACAGAGTTTGAAGAGTACACACTCAGGGACTCCCTGGAATTAGTTCACAAGTCCATCATACCAGAGGTTCAAATTCACACAGAGATCCAAAAGCAAACCGTTGACCGCAGTCTGTGTCAAACCATTTGTATGAATCTCCCTCATAAAACACAACACAGTTTCCGATTATTCCACTATCCGGTTGGCCATTTCCCCATTCAAAATAGTCAGCCTTCCGACCGGAATCGTCCCAAACGTACTCTCCTTCCGTCTCAAAGTCTTGCAGTCCCATCCAAAGACCTTCCTCAAAAATTCCATTAGTCAGAATCAATGAACGGACGGCATTCTCCGTGGCTTCATCATAGATCTCAATCTATGGGAGTATTAAGAAAGATTGCCAAATAAAATAATTTAAATACTTTAATCTGGTTGATACCTACCAAACGCCCTCCAGTACTGTTACAATAGTCACGGCTATCAATCCAAGTTTTCGTACCAGTCCCGCCTAATTGAATGCAACTGTTGGATGGAGGAATGTAGAAAAGACTGTTTGCACAAGGATTAACCAGTTCAGCTCCAAAACAAAGTGGGCGATAGAGGGCGTTACAGTCATCCTCCTTCCAAAAGTAAGTGTTTTCAGCCAGGGCTGCCACACAATTCTGATTCTCATTGCCAGCTGGTTCATTTTCAGCCCAAGAAGCAAAGGCCAAACCTTCTCCAGTCACATTCCAGACAAACTGATCTTCCACTTCTGAATCAGAAAGGCCAATCCAATAATCAAAGTCCCTTTTGTGAGCTTCACGGACAATCAGAACTTCCAAAGTCTCGCTGTCTATTTGGACCTGAAAGTGGCTTATGTTCAGGGATGGTTTGATCAAATGATGTATTTGTAATTTTTTACCAGAGAACCCTCTTGAGAGATGCAAAACTCCCTGGCATCCTCCCAGGTCATGGGGTTTTCGCCATCAAAGTAGTAACACCCATACCCTTTAAAGTAAGTCCAGCCAGCTTTGCAATTGGCCTGTGACAAGCCCAAATTGGCAATTATGAACACTACAGTGAGTACAATCTTCATGTTCAGTATTAATACGCTCTCGGTCACTGAACGAACTCAAATGAAATTGATACTTATGTTGTTAAGCCTTCATTTTGAAGATAGGGGATCGATGATTCTTGATTGCAACAAGGTGATTCAAAAGTTCAATGCACAGCTAAAGGGATTGATAAGCTTAATGTCGACCTATTCAGGAACCCCTGAAAGGGGTATTAATACTATTATATAGGTTATCCCTGACCTATTCAATGTCGCGTTAGGACGGATGATTGTCAATTTCCATTGAAATAAAGAAGTTCGGATGGCAAACCTAAACATATTTTTGAACGTTAGCACTACATACCAGTGGTACAAGTCATATAATTTTCTTCCCTTACCCGTGGGCGCTGACTGTCCGTATGTATGTATATGCGTAGTGTGTTCTCCAAGGTTCGTTTTCGCATTGTCAGCTAGCTGAGTCCTTGATCTAACCGATTTGCTTTCTGGGACAGTCTGGAAGATTCCGATACTTCATCCATTAACTTATTTTTTCAGTTTTTTTAACAGAAGCCTTCATTCACTGAATCTTACTTTTTTAGTACAAATTGCAAGAACTTGGATATCAATTTTCTGATGACATAAGGAATACCAGAGAAATCATAAGTATGCTAATTTTGCAAAAGATCGGTTGTGTTTGATTAATATTATTCTTGAGCAAAATCTTTCTTAAAGGGTTTCCTCGACCTGTCAAGGTTGACGAAATATTACATCTTTATTGTGGCCATAATGAGTCTTCATGATTCTTTTTTTTAGAGAGTATATTTCCTCACATTTAGAATGTTCAAAAATATTGAAACAGAGTTTTTACAGTTGGACTTTTATGCCAGAAAAAGCGGTCTGAAAGTTGGTCGCTAAGAAGGAGCTCCGTCCTGTATCGATCACACAAGGTCACTCCATGGAGCATTGTTCCATTCGAAATGGATCCAGAAACTATGCTAGAGAAGGCGATTGCCAGTGAGACAATGGAGGATCCTCATGAAATCTCCAAGAGGTTTATTGAGGAACATCGTCGACGTATGGAAGAATGGTTTCAAGCCCAACTGGACCGCCTGATTGAGCAACAACCTTGTGCCAGTGACGCTGTGGCCTTGGAGTGGCTCATGAAACGACCTTCGACCAGTGGACCCACAAAAAAGGGTAAAGCCAGGATCAGTCAAATTTGGTAGGCCATAACTCCAAAGTGGTTGCCGACCCCTGCTTTAGATGCTTCTCCAGGCCATGGACCTCGCTACTGCTGGACTGCGATGGGAGCTTCAAAATTGATCATCTTTGCTCCCATTCAAGAGAATGTTTTATATTTTACAGGAGCTGTGGTTAATGTAACAAGGAATTTGTGTACCAATTTATGCTTAATTGAAAGAGGGAGTCAAAACTTATGCTTCTTTGAAGTTCAGCAAGATCTTGCAACAAGAGGTAGAACGAGTTCATTTTCCGCCTTTGCTTGCCTGAATTTAAAAGGCGTATAACTTTTCACTCCGTGGTTTGATTGAGCTGAAATGATTAGTGTAGAAACTTTTTGTTACATAAACAACAGTTCCTGTAAAATATAAGATATTCCCTTAGATGGGAGCAAAGATGATAAATTTTGAAGCTACTCTCGACATACAAACAAGGTTGTTTATAACTTAGGCCTGGGAATTTGATGCAAAAAAACTTTGTCATTTGGGGCCCTTATTTGCACTGATTCACATTTTAAGCAATGGGAGTGATTACCGTATCATTTTACGGACCTACTGCCAGTGTAGGCTTGCCAAAAAAAATCTCAGTTTTCAAGGATCAGATTTTCGAAAAAAATGCATTTATGGGCATTGGCATGGTAAATGTATGTTGAGAAGTATTGCAAAGTAATTTGAAAACAAATGGAGAAATTGGAAGCCTTCAATTTAACAAATTATTTGTTTTTAGGTTTAGTTGCCCCAGGAACCAATCTCCTCTGGCCATCTTGTTATTCAAAGTCGGGCATTCCTAATTTCAAAGTCCGGAAGAACCCTCTCAACTTATGTAGCGAAATTTTAGATAAAAGCAAGAAACCATACTTTTTTGCAAAAACAATGTCAAGAATTGCTATTTCAACTTCAAGTTGTGCAGATAAGAAAGGCATTGTTGCAATTACCAGGCCTAAACCTTTGTTTTAGTTACCTCGCACGCTCAGCAGAAACACATGTCTTCCGAACTTTTTTCCCGCCAAAAATGATGACGTCACTAGTAATTGCTGCAAAAAGTTGCATCGAGTTGAATTTTAAGCACCTATTTGCATTTTGTTTGGTTGTTTGGAGACTTTTTGGGAAAATGAGCAGAAAAACCTGATTTTCAAGAGTGGTTCCGGGGATCAAATATAATTTTCAGAAATAATTTTTGAAAATTTGAATTAAATATGGATATGCAAAAAGTGATTTTTCCATCTCGGATTTTTTCATATGACTTTTCTGATACAAACTTCGGAAGTTGTAGGACCTTGTCTAACAAAGCCCCTCCTCTAATTGGTTTAAGGATCGCAAGTTTACACACCTTAATAGCTGATGAATGCCAACAGGGGAGATCATTTTTAAGAATTATAATATTTTCAAAACATTAGAGTTAGAAAAATGGAATTGAAGAAGTTTTGGAACTGAATAATGAACGGACCAAATTTGTGAATATTGTTGCAATCGGTTAAAAGTTTTTTTTTCTCTGAAGCTTTTTCATCCACAACAAGGAAAAAAATTGAAGAAACGTGAATACGGAGCCTTTACGGTGCTCAAGATACAAAAGATTGCACTTTTAATCCCTTTAGTCTTAAAAAGACAACCCAGACCTTAAAACCCCGAAACAAAACATTAAATGCCATCATTAAACATGATTTAATTTGCATATTTTTACATTTTGGGCCTTTTTATTTGCATTTTGAAGGAGTCGTCTTTTATTTGCATAAAATTCCCAGGCCTATTGATAACCAATAAGCCATTTGGGTCAAATTTAGCAACTTTTCGATTTTTTTCACCCGAAATAGTATCTTTTGCCATTTGTTTTCCTTGGTTCCTTGGTTCTTCAGAAAATGGCAACTTTTTAACACCCTCGGTCGAACGAAGAGCAATTTTTAAGAAAAATATTGCTACTTTAAGGCTAAAAACTTCAACTTTAGGCCAAAAAAGCAACTTATACCGAACCCTACTCATTTCCATTCCTAAGATCCCTTCAATTTTATTCATCACATTACTTAATCTTTTGCCTTTGTCTCTTTTCAGAACTTATCAAATTGAATTGTTATGAGGAGCGACGACTCAAACGAATTTTGGATGGAATGGCCAGCGCTTAAAAACAAACAATAAATGCACGCTTTAGAGATATGTTATCTGATAGAAAATCATCAATATCTCAAGTATGAATCAGAACTCTTCAAATTATCAACATGAATCTGAAGAACAAATTGGGCCACAAGTTTCAAACCAAGAAAGAATCCTATGATTTGGAACCAATCAATCCAGTAAGTCACAAGCTAAATCTTAAGTCTACGTAAATGATTTCCCATTTGACTTTTTGTTGCTCTGAGCTGATTTTTGAGGCTCTAGGCATCTAAAATGCTATGGAAAGCGATCAACAAACATAACATCAACCTGAGGTTTTGCGGTTTTCTCTCAGTCACATTAATTTTCAAAAATTTGCGAGTCAATTTCCATCTATATCTAAGTAGTAAATCTCACTTGTTGTGATAGACCGAAAGGGCTCCTAACCAAAAACGCAAGCATCTGACTGCAAAGTTATGTATACACACAGCGCACCTTAAGCTTATTTATACATATGGGATAGAAGGAAGGCTAATCGACTTTTTCAGATTCGGATATAATTTTATTTTAGAATTTTAGGACAAGGAAAAGTATTTTTTCTCATAAACTTCCTTCTCACTTTCTGTATTTTGGAGGTTTTGAGCAGTATGTAAGCCCAGCCAGATTAGTGCCAACCACCTTGACCAAAAAGGTCATACATGAAAAAATATCTTGATATTCTAGGACGGGAGTGTTTCACAAGAACCGACCATCACCAAAGACACGAAATTGATTTCGAAGAAAAACGGCTACCGTTGTTATGCTCCAGGATCCGGATGTATTAATTGGGGCGAAGGTCTTCCTTTGCCAATAGACAAGAATGCCGTCAAAGAGGTAAAGAAAAGCAAGAAAACCATCACCAAGAAATCCGAACCATGGTCAGATGACGACTAAAAATGAACTTATCAAATATTCATCGGTATATAGGAATTGATCTCGATATTCCTGACCACTTGTCAATAAAGAAATTTCTTCAAAGTTTCACATTTACTTCACCTAGAACTGAAATAAACCTGTTTTTAGTAAATCTTGATTTCATGCATTTTAAAGATCTAGATGGAGTAGTATTGTATTAAATATTTTGTGACTTAATATAGTTCGCTAGACTGTTTATTTTCCTGTCTTTTACAATGTTTATAATATTTTTTTTTCTTCATGATTTGGTATTTTTTGTTTTCCCTCACGATAAGCAACAATAGTAGTTAGTTGTAATTTTTTCATATAGCACGGACTCTTCACGCTCACTTATTTCACTTTTCTTTGCCAAAGAGTCTAGGATTGTTTGATTGATTGGATTGATGGGTGGGTCTCTCGAGTTCTCTGACGTTCAAAATCATATTATTATTCTCTTGTCAATTCACACTGGCGTGTCGAAATGTTTAACAAATAATGTCCTCGAGAACCTCGTCGGATATTCATTCATTGTTCGGACAAACGCATTTTTGTGGAAGTCCCGATATCATGAGTCGTTCAAATAGATTCTCCAAACACTTTTCTTCCACGATAACATGTCATACAATCTACCGTCAAATGAAGTGGCCCGAAACAAGAGAACTCAATTATCGTCGGATGTCGATGTAACAACACAAACAGGATTGTTTAGATTTTCGCGATGGCCCTTCCACTTTCCAATAACTCTTTCTCGATGAAAATGTCGTCCGTGGGATGTGTGGTGTCCACCAGGGACACACTGATCTCGATTAGGCCTTCATCTTCCTTGAGAGACAGTTCTTTGATCACGGACACAAATTGCTTGTTCACCACTCGCTCACTGAACCACAAACTATCTTCAGTGGACCAATCCCCATTTTTGGGAACGATATCTGTTGAAACAAATAAAAAATATTACATAAAAAAACAGATCCCGATTTGTTGAGATAATATTGATTTGGGTTTTTAACATTTTAAAGAAAAATTGAATCTTTATTGCGCTTTTCTTGTGCGCTTCTTTATGAGCCATTTTAGGTCAATGCATCCAGTTATGGTAAAAACTCTGTTCATCAATCTAAAACAATATTGAACATAAAGCTTATGTTCAAGGATTTTTCAAATATGCCATGGCACGATTTCAAGTTGCTATAAGATACTCTAAATTTTGTAAATTGTATTCCATTTTTGAATACTCGTATTGACATGAAACACCCCCAATTTTCCCAAAATTGCGAAATGCAAAAATTCAACTTTTTTTGTCTACATAAACCATTTGTTATTATTTTCAGAATCACAAAAAATATTTTCCATATTAATGGCCTTAAATGATGGCAAAAGCATGTTCTAAGACTGAAACTCATCTCGGTTCATCAGGATAAGCCCACATTGTTAAATGAAATGATGTGAACTCATATAACTGTCAAGATACGCAATAACACTGAGATTTAACAATACAGGTTAGTATTACAAAAACGTACCTGCCAGTTTAGCCGAGACGGCTTGCATGGGCAAGTTCCTGAATTGTGCCCACAGGACTTGCAAATTCTGAATGTTGACCATGCTCACGTCTCCATAGTCCACATAGCGGACAGCGGCTGTTTCGTCGTCCAACATCGAGTTGATCCGGACACGATACCAAAATTTGTCGCTGTGAAGAGCCACAAAGTATTTGTCTTGCTTCAAATCCTGATCCGTCACTGGACGAAGATTCTTGGGATTCTCGTAAAACGTGTTGATATCAGCCTGAAGTTGTTGTAGATCATTGCCTTGTCGCCAAGGTTGGACCTGAAATCATAGTTTGAGATCATGAACTTGGGACACAAAGGCAACATTGAAAAGATAGAGAGGGATTGGTCGAGTCAATATCGACCTTTTGGTACCACACTTAAAGCAAAAAATGTTCTTATTGCCGCCTATTGCTAGATACGCTATATTCACTAAAACTGATCAGGCTCAAGCACAAGGTAACATTTTTGTCATCTTTTCAAGTTAAGGTCAGAGATTTAGGGTAACATCTCATTAAAAAAATGAAAACAGCAACCTCAACCATGTGCTTTTGTAATGTTGTTCTCTGTCATCAAAAGATGTCGCTGTAATTAAATTCAAAGAGCTGAGCACACTCAGCGCCCTCTATGGGCTGAAAACTCTGTCACTCCTACAAAACATCAATGATAGATGGGACTTACCACAAAGTAATTCGGATTAGCTGCCATGGACACTGAGATGTCGAAATACTGTCCTACACCAGGCACATCTGCCTGGACCAGCTCTTTGAGAGAGGCCAAATCAGCGGACAGCAAGTGATCCATCGCTCCCAAACTGGATGGACCAGAGGGTAAATCCAATTCAGGAATCTCATCATTGAACTTGGTCGAGAGCTCTTGATTCAAATTCACGTCCTGTTCGGCGGAAGTGTCGTGAAGAATGAGTGAAATGGGTCTTTCTGGACCTGGATCGACCACCTGACCAACCAGAGACTTGGTCTGCAGAGTATTGGCCACCTCGACAGAGGCACTACAAAATGAGCGTTATTGATACTGATTATTTAAAAAACTAAGGTCAAATTATGTTTTTAATCACCTTGAGTTCTCGGCTAGGTGTTCCAAACCGTAGAGCTGAACAGAAATAGCTTGGGCGGGCAACTCGAGGAACTGTGGGGCCAATTCTCGGAGAGCCTCTATAAGGATCACTTCGCTTCCGCCAAAGTCGATGTAGAAACACGTGACATAGATGCCTTGGATTCCACATACTTCGACTCGGTGAAGATCGCCGTCCACATTCGCCACGTACAAGCGGCCAATCTAAAATGTTATAAGTCATTATAGGTAACAAATTTTGAGGCACTAGTCTTTTTCTTTGAGGTCGTTGGGCTAAAAAATTCAGTTTCAGGTAAAAATTATAAAGTCGTAGTTCAAGAATATGGCAATTATTGCAATATATTTGGTCTAGTTTTATTGATGAGCCCAGAATATGGGCTCTTACCGAAACCGAAAAAGAGCTGAGCTGAACTGAAATATCATCTCACAGAATTCACGCTTTTTCCAGCTAATGAGTTCTTCTAAAAATTGGAAATATCGTTCGATTTCTTTTACATATTGAACCATTAGAGTAATCCCAAAACCTCCTTTGTTTTCAATATCTCGTCTGAACAACTGAAATGCATTTCATATCCATTTGCCATAATTGTTTGCAAAAATATTCATAAAGTAGGGCTATGGCTCACCTCGGGTTTTAACACTTTGGGAATAACCTTGTCATTGTAATAGTAGAGCTCCATATCCGTGACTAAGGAATCGAACTTTTCCGAATACTCTTTGCCCAAAAGTCGGAGGAAGACGTTGATCGTTGAATTGACGTTGGTAATGTACACATCCCAGAACTGATCTGTGGGTAGCTTCATTTTGGGAGGCTGTTGTTGAGGTCGAGCCTCATTGTGAGGTCGATTCGCCGGAGGCAAACTCGTGGATGAAGTCGGACTTGATGGAAGACCATTGGAAGTGGTGCTTGACTTGGAGCTTATCTTGGTCTGCTCACCATTGGTGCCGTTACTAACGGGATTTGAATTCAAATTGCTGGGATTGGAGACCTCCAGATTCAAATTGGGAAGAATAATATATCTGAAAAAAACATTATCATGGGATTTTCTAGGGGGAAGTAATCATCACTTTTGTCTTTTACCTATCACTTATAGGCGAATCCACACGAAGAGGACATTCTGAATGGTTTTCAATGTATTTTTCCAACAACTGAGGCCAATCCGGAGGCAGTTTCTTCTTGAATTTCTCCTCATACATGACATCAATCTGGGTGGACCACACCCCATTGGTTCGACCGTCCAAGAGGCCCAGAATCTGTTGATTCAAACCATCCGTAATGGAGAAATTGTCCCAATCCGAAGAAGATCCGGATTGGACCACACCCACCACGGACGGTAAATGGCCTGATGAAAGGGTTTCCAAAGGCAAATTGCCATTGTCACGGGTCGATCCCGGGGGTGATAGATTAAGGGCCTTCAAGGCCGCTTCACAGGCCGCATCTTCGGCCATTTCAGGCGTGGCATATTCGTGTGGATAGGTCTGAAATCGTCGGCCACCCTTGATTAGAACGGTAGAAATATGTCTCTTCCCAATGGGCGAGGTCTTGAATTCCAATGGGCCCGCTAATTGTTCCAATAAAGGCCTGAATTTGGACGGAGGAGGCGTGGACACGGCGGTAGGGGAACCGCCTCCATTCATATTGCTTTTGGTCGAGGATCGATTCGAACCCGAACCTCCTCCACGACCTCCGTTTCGATTGAAATTATTGTTCACGTGGTTCATATTATTACTAGTATTCCCGCTATTATTGTGGTTCATATTAGGCGGGCTCTGATTAAAGGCGTGTGAGAGACGGTCGTGATTGAACTGATTGACGGGTCGAAGAGATCCGCCCACGATTCCGCCTCCCCGTTGCCGCCCACCACCGCGATATTGACTAGTCATCGGTTGGTTTCGCCCGCCATAAAAGTTGACTTGATTTTGGGGCAACGTGCTCAATCGTTGAGGGGTGTGGTAGCCTCCCACGCCGCGAAAACCGCCCCGACCCCCTCGAACTCCGCCCCCTCGAGCTACAAAGGGCGTGGGATGCCACATTCCCCGCGATTGGGGTCGTCGTCCCGGCATCATAATGGGCTTATTCTTGCGCTTTTTGGGCGCCTGTTTGGCCACCAAGGCCGCAATGTGGGCGGTCTCCAAAGTGGCCACGCCATGAAGGACATAACCTTGGGAAGTGTTGGTCACGCGACACGTATCTTGGGCGTGATCCAAGAACTCTTCTAAAGTGGTGTGGCCCAAATCGCGATACGGAATATTGGTACCGATAATCTCGCGATAATCCCCTGGAAAGAAAAGGTCGAAAACGCATTCATCCTTTGCCAAGTAGGAACCTTCAGAACGTGTCCTGATTTTCTTTTCACGTGCCAAATGAAAGTTAAAGCGATGGTTTCCGAGGAACTCGGATTGCCATGCACGAGTTGTAACCGTACTATTTCATAATTTCCTCAGGTTAGCCTAGGTCTGAATAGGTCGGCAATCCGAGATCCGAGAAATACCGGCCCTACGGAACTTCTATAGTGATGGATAGTTTCCAAGCATTAAAGTGTGAGTCAATTACGTTGAATTTGCTGTAAAGGCACGCCGTGTTTGGAAGAGATGAGAAGCGAGCGAATGAGGCTCTTGACCTCTTTGGCCTTCTTCTCACGTTCTTCGGCGCTCAATGTCATGGCGGGCGGGTGTCTCCCACTGTGTCTCCGTTTCGTGAAAATTCAAGGAACAACGAGGCACGATCCGCCCAGTGGGGGCTAGAGGCGGTCTCACCCACTGACGAGGACTGAAGAGGCGGATACGCCCTTCTTCGCGTTGCGGAACAATCTAGGGATTAGGGAGGGACGATGAGGACTCAAGTCAATCGAGCTAATCGGGCACTCAAAGAGCGAGTCCAGAAGGAAGGAACGAAAGAGTGAGAGCGAGTGAGTGAGCGAGGGATTGACATGATCCGACCACGATCAGTTAGCCCACTTTCGGGCCAGATTCTAACGTCAGGGGCTAAAGTTAGCTAACATGAATGACTTTTGCGAACCGAGGCCATTTTTGTGGGATCACGTGGGTAGACCGCGCTATGTTTGGACGGGGATGGCAGGGGTGAAATTGAGTAGTTTTGCTCCCGTTTGAGCGATTTCGTATGTTTCACGGGAGCTGTACCCAAGTTTGTATCCCAATTTTCAGCTCAATGCGACATGCGCCAAAGTGCGGCAAAACGAGGCCTTTGCTTGTGCTGAGTTACTCAGCCCATTTTAGCGACATTTAAGCGACCAAAAAAAGTGAATTATGCATATTTAAGATCCAATACCAGCCATGGTATCCTGACGTAAAATAACGATCGTTTCTGCAAACTCAGACTCTTTGAATTGACGGCCATATAAAAGTGACTTGGATTTGCCAAAAAAGGCCCAACAACTCAGCCCAGCCAAAGGCCCTGTATGAGCTCACTTGCACAACCTTTGTAAATGTCAGATTGAAATAGGGAGTCAAAAGTAAGCGTCTTTAAATTTCTAGCACGAGGAGGCACCGAGTGACCTTTTCTTGCATTTTTTGCATGCTTTTTGCCTGAGATTTAAAAACGCATACAGTTTGATTCTCCGTTTGATTTACCTGAAATTTGAAACATGAACCCTGTGAGGTTCAAATGCCTGCCAGTTTTTTTTTCTCTTTTTGATGTTTTTTGCCCTTTCAACCCTTTTCTGCACATTGCTTTCCAATTTTGGACACATTTAACCGCGACTTTTATGAACTAAAAGGCTATATTTATTTGCACTTTTGCCTATCAATTGTTAAGAGCTTTGCAACGATATTCGTTGCAACTGTAGATTCAACATGACTAGGATAATTCAACCCGGCATGTTTGACAGGAAAAAAAACCTTACAAATGTGACACAAATCCATTACAATTTGATTGCAGTAATACATCAGCAAAAATCACGATTGTCATTCAATCAAAACACATTGAATAAGCTTCAGAACCTAATTTCTTCTAAAATCGCAATCTAACTTCTTTTGCATTACCCACATATAATAAAGGTCTAAACCATTGTAGAAGATTCTGTGTATTCCTCAAGCCCAAAATGTTACGGCATTCAAAGTGGCAAGCCTGAAACGGGCATGTCAAAATCTATCGAAGGCGAGAAATTAAATGTCTCATGGCCTGGCTTCAGAAGCCCGACCGACTCCGTCCGACAGCCACAAGTTACTTCTATTCCATGTGGCCTGTCCACATAAAATCTTGAAGGTGACGAAATCATGCTGGATTGAGTTCCGTTGCGCACGAATTAGGTTTGAATCTAAGAGGTTAAAGCTGAAAATAAATTATTCTCGCAGGGTAGTGATTTAAATGTGAGCAAAAAAAATGAAAAAAAATCGCATTTGATTCAAGCTGGTGTGTCTCGAGAGCGAAGATTTCTGTCGTGGAAAGGATTTACCTTGATCACGATGGAATGTAGTCACCCTTAACGGCAGGCCTACCTATGAAGTATGAACTGCAAAATTTCTGCCTCAGATTCCTGAGCAAATAATCATCCGGCTCAGTTGAGCTGAGATAATAAAAAAAGAACCTATCGTTGCGGCTTTAAAACAGAGCTCTGTCTCTAATGGGCGATTTACCTTGACAAGATCTAGCGGGAAATTTGTGGTAATCTAACCGCTAGAGGTCGCACTTTAGTCTTTAAAGAATCATGCAAATAACTGGTACGACGCGACTCGCTATTTTTTCTGTTAGAAATTTGGGAAGACTCGAATTATTTAACAGGGTGTGAGTCTTTTTAAACCTTCGAGAAAACCAAAACGGTCAACTCAATTGCGAATGATTGAATTGTCAAAAAATCACGGGTCCACATCGTGAAGAATTAGTATAAGAAAGAGATTCAAATTTACTCTACCAAGTAGGAAGTACATGTTGTTTTAGATGTTGTAAATAACTTTCAAAACATTCATATACCTAAAGCTGATGGACATATCTGGCCATGAGTGAAGGCCCGTGTTTTTATCGCAAAAAACATGAGACGTCATTGGTTAGGCTAAAGTCTTTAGGTTGGGCCAGTGATGACTCGATAAGTGGTCATTATAGGGGAGTAGGGTTATCTTAAAAACTAACCGTAAATCAAAACGTATATCAGATTCTATCTGCTGACCTGCCTCTTTCAATGCATAAATATTATTCGTCAGTCAAAAGTTGCAATCGTTTTTAGCATAAAAAATAAGAAAGTATGCAAAAGTACGCAATAACTGTCCTTAAGAAGTGATCAATCACAAAACTACCTTTTTTGTTCGATTGAAATTCCAAATTTGCCGTTGCTTTTTTGGCTCCAAAGTCATTCGTCATTTCATTGCTAAAAGGTATTTACCAACATTTTTGCGGTAAAATTTTGCAAAACCAACCCTTATTGGATACTCTCACTTAGAGCACTCTGCACTTAGAACTACTCTCACCCTTGTCTTTGGTGATCCAAACAATCATCATTTGTTTTAATGATGCCTAGTCCACATAAGCCATTTTTTAATTTCATTTTGAAAGGCAATTCTCTTATACCGTATTTACCGTTGACCATACACTAAATAGTACTTTCCCCTCTTGGCCCTCAGTCAAGATGAGCGCTATCACTAAATAGGCAAACTTTAAGAACAGATTAAACATAGATGTGACAACAGCAGAAATATGTATTATACACCAAAAGATTTATCGCTAATTGCGCTAATTGCCTCTATTTTTTAGGGTTTTTTACAGTGACGCGCACCCCCTAATTTTGGAGTAATTTGAATTTGATCATTTTTTTTATCTTCAAATTCCAAGATGAAATTTCAAATCCTTCCGAATAGTAAAATCAATCACTCTGGAGATTTGAAACTTGGCTCACTTATAGCACATATGTAGGTATTTACATACATATGAAATTGAAATGATTCTATTGCTAATGGTGTGGAACTCATAAACAAAATTTTGGATTTTTTTTTTGTACTTAATTTTACCAAATGACTAAATTGTTAAAAATAAAGAATGTCAATAAATTGATATCTAGATATGGCATGCCAAAGAATCAGTATAAAATTTCAGTCAAATTTATGGACAAATATGTGATTTAATTCACCTTTAGTAAATGTGCCCAGAAACCTAAATTTTGACATCCAACAAACCACCAGATTTTACCATTTTGAACATATCTTTTTAGTTAAGGCTTAAAATGCAAAAAAATTCGCAAGAGCATTTCTTTAAACAATCTAAAACTTTCCAATAAACAGTTGAAAATCTGAAATTTCCACCTCTGGGTCCACTGTGCACTGTAGGAAACTGCGCTAATCGCAACACCATGGTTCTTCTTTTTAATTTGAACACCATCATAACACTCTACAAAGTCATCTATCGGATTCACAAAATAAAACCAAATCTAAAACTTTGTTTATTGGTCTGATTGTTTCAAAATTCAATTTATCCCTGATTATTTCATATCGAAAGATTCCAAATTCGTCGATGACGCTCTCTGAGTTCATGCGCGAAACATGACCAAATCACCTCTTCTGGTTGCGGTTCCACATTCTATCCCATCACCAATCTTGGAATTGGAAGTCGATTGTCGCCACATCCATCCCAAGGGACAACAAAGGCAGCAGAGGATGCGACGAAGTAGTCGCAAAAAGCAACAGAGCAACGACATCACGGTCACCACCACGCAGAATATGGTCACTGCCAAAACAACTTGAGGATATACCTAGAAGTCAGAAAATAGAATGAGATGGGGCTCACTTGAGTCATAAATTTGTATGACATTGGGATCTATTACTTTTATTAATTGATAAAATTCGAGTTCGGCAAATAGTCGTTAGAAACACAGACAAAACTGGTGGAATAATGTTTTCCGTCAGTAGTTATTCTTATACGGAAGTTTTTCTTAGATTTATACGTTCTTAACGTTGTGCACTGAATTTGACTTTCTGTGGCTTGAAATGTATTCCTCTATCAAGAATTTGGTTTCGTCGAGCATTGTTAAATCCAGCTTTAATTTTACAAGAAAGGTGATCCCAATTACTAATCATTAACTCTCTTTACAGGGAATCCCATTCCTTGTAGCGGTATTAAAAATCCGCCCCCCCCAAAAAAAAATAGAAATAAGAAACAAGGTTTAAGGTTGAGGCTTTTGAATTTTTTATTCGAAACAAGGAAAAATTTGCATTTTAATCTGAACCGACCTCTAAAAAGTTCGAAAGGAATAATAAAACTTGTAATAAAACGTACTTTATTTTTTTCTCCAGCTTTTTGTCCTGACTTTTACGTAAACTTAGTGGAGAGATGAGGTGAAAAGGTGCTAAGCATTTGATCTTAGAATTTAACGTTTTACTTAGTAATATAATAAGGTAAAACAGGAAAAAAGGTCTCCTGTAAAAAGGAGATGGTTGTAGCGCAGTTGACTAACGCGCGACCGCACTATTCTCGGGTTCACGGGTTCGTTCCCAGGTCTCCCCCCCAACCAAAACCCCCTCTGTCTAGTGGATATTCCGCCTCGAATGGCGCCCTCGCGAACCCGGAATGGGCCCCATGACTAGATTACATTAATTGTATGTAAAATGTATATACACATGTATGTCCAATGAGAAAAATCTTGCAATAAACATTATTATTAATGTATGAATTGTTGTTAAGGTGGAAGTGCAATAACAACATTCTCAGTTACATTGGCACTAATGTAATGATAACATGTACAATTAGTTATGAAGAATATGATATGATTAATTCTAATTAATTAAAAGTGGAATTTAAACTCCAATCGTATGACTATGACAGATCTAGTTATTCCCCCAGATATCTTGATGATTTGCTTCTCTTAACACACTCAACCTGATTTTTTCCATGCTTATCCGCTTAACCGCTTGTCCCCATAAAAATATCAACCGGGTTTCATGTCATCCGAAACTCAAACCATAGATTGGCTGGAGCATGGGGGAAAAGCGGTCAAGCTTTGCAAAGCCACCAAAAATGTCACCTACAGCCAGTTTACCTGACAGCGTTTGTACCGCTTGGGATCCTTTGAGTTCATAGCCATTGTGGATTCCACGATGCAAAAGACCATGTCCTCAGTAGAGGAAAACGGAATTCTATCCACTCGACCTCTTCTCTTGTCGAATGGGGTTTCGTAATCATTGAACCGGGACATCCCTAAAGAACTCGAGCCCATGGCTTTGGGATCTCCTTTGGGACAATATCCGATTCCAGTGTTGCCAAAACATTGGAAATCATGGTCACACGGAGCACATGGGAACCATGCTAAAACAAACAGAAGTTCTGATTTCCTGCCCTTGTAATCGATATTTAGATGAATAAAACCTAGGGAAATTTAGTGAAAACTGTCAAGGTCCACAGTATCAAAAAATTGAACAAAAATGTTGATAACAATTGGTTATAGACCGAATCGAAGTTTGGGCCTAAATTCGGTGGCCATAACCAAAACCGAAAGTAGGCATGCATTTCAAAAATGGAGTCTGACAATAAAATCAAAAAATATTGTTCTGAAGTCAACTGAAAAACAATTTTGCCGATTTCAGGACGTATGCAATTACCCAACTTCGAAGGCAAGAGCAAAAGAAATTTTAAGGCGAATTATCCATGGATTTATTTCTTTGTTCGTTGCCGTCAGTTTCTGTTCAGCGTACTCTTGGACAAATATTTCAGTTTTGGTTAAGAGCCCTTTTAGTCCAATGCTAATTCCAACTGAAATATGGTGAAATGTAATGCTTCACGAAACTGAAACGCGAAAATACTTCATTTTTGATACCATCAATATGCAGCAAATTGTTCATGTAAACATTTAAAAATCATCTAAAGTTTAGTGCGTCTTGGATTTTTGAAAGCCATACAGAAAAGTTAAAAACATTTGTTTAAAGTTTTCATTGAAAAGAATGACTCAAAACTAAGGATCAAAGTAGAAGAGTTTTGTTGGACTAAAATTCATTGCCGTACCCACAAAAGAGGGTGTAATGATGCGCAGCAACTTAAGATTCATGTTTTCAAAGAACCCTCTTTACATTTCTGATATTAACAAAATATTTTATAATATTTCAAAAAATATATTACCTCGAACAACGGTCAAGAGACCAAGAAGAAGAGCGGTTTTCATCAGTGGCAACATGTTGTTCAATGAAAACTGCTTGAAAAAATCAGAAACTCCTGCGAATTTGTAACCCATAAAACTTAAGAGCAAGTATTTTGGTCAACCTGTCTTAGTTTTGCTTAGTAAAACCAAAATTTGAATGGGTTGTCACTAAGTAAGAACCATTTTTTGCTTTTCTTGTGACAAAGTATTTGTAAAAGTTAACAACGAATTATTCGCGAATACCAGAATTTGGCGCTCCCCAATAAATATTGACCAATTTATCACTTCTGAATCAACACTTTCATCTCTCCATCAATAATACGAATTTCGAGATTTTATTACCCAGTAAATCAACTTTCCAGACCGTCATTTGTAGATCTGGTGTGAAGGGATTCCAAATGGAGAGCCTCGCTCACTTAGTACATCCATACACTTCTCCGTTCACGGAGAACGTGCAGAACAGATCGGCAGAAAGAGAAGAAAGAAAGAGAGGGGCTCGACTCCACGTGCATCTTTGTTCGGTGACCTTGAAACCCTCACCCTCAGCTCCTTTTGATCATGCCATCTTTTCCGTTTGTTACAGTACAATTTCGAGAGAGATTCCTCAACCACTCAACCCCCGAATGAGAGACAAAGAAAATACAAGGAGTTCGAAATAGGAACAGTTTATGATTGGATCATGTTGCACTAATACCGTAAGAACTGTAACAGACAGGACACCGAATTACAATAATTTTCTTGACATATTATTTTCGTGAAAGTTTTGTAATAATATCAATAGTTGAAAATAGTAAAAGGGACACCTTAAAAAAGTACTTTAGACATATACTATTTGTAGTATTCCCGCCTTGCTCCTTCTAATATGCTCGTGCTCACTTCTAGTCATATATATGTTTGTATATAAATCTCGCTCAATAAGAATAAATCATCTAGTCATTCACAACACTCGGTCATGCTACATGGCACAGCCGGTAGTAGCCGCCGTATTGGCGGAAGGACCTTGCCCTTCTCCCTCCCCTTGGTCGGGGAGACGTAGGTCCGTGTGCGTGCGGGAGGGCCGTGGATGCAGCGGGTGGACGTGGTGCAGCGGGATGGCCATGGATGCAGCCTACGTCATGGTGGTGCAATGGAAGGCCCGTGGTTGCAGCGATCCACCTGTGGATGCAGCGG
>CM021315.1:2164207-2201549 GCA_010645155.1 Tigriopus japonicus
GAATTTCTGAAACGATGAAAACAGAAACATGGTTGATTGCAGATTTTTTAATGACGAAACAAGAAATGGGACTTCCCATGAAGAAATAAGTCTTACATAAAATGCAGTCATTTAGCATTTACGCGATATATGATTTATCAACGAGTTATTATTTTCAGATCTGGACAACCCTTGTATACTGGTTTGATCAGATATCCTTCATCAGGAGTAGCGTTACAAAAACTATCTAATCCTACCTTAAAAATCAAAAAGTTGTTATAAGATCAGCTATTACATACCGAAGAAGACTGGAGGGCAACACATAAAACAACAAAGGAGCCAAAAAAACAAGAAAAAAAGCAAACAAAACTTGCTCCAAAAACCATCAAAGCCTTTCAAAACCATGAAACGGGTGTCACTAAGAATGATAATTAAAAAAAAACCATGAATGATCCAATTCCAGCATTGGTTTGTTCTAGGAAAAATTGAAACCGAACTTCTTTGATATTGATAGTGGGTACCATAAAAATCTCAGCTAACCTTGGGGAAATATAATAGGTACTGAGCAGAAAAGAATGGGTAGGTTTCCATACCTTTATGACTTCCTCCACATTACAGGGTCGGCGGATTTTCACTTTTCCATCACTTCAATATTTAGACGGGTTTTTTCGTGAAGGAACAATTTAAAAAAAGAACGTTCTTGGCTCACATTTCTTGTCCCTTGTTTCTTTGGTATATCCTTACAAGTCAGACATGCTGGGATACTAAATACTCTTTTCCAATCCAAAATTCAATCCAAAAAAATACCCTACTCGTCATGCCATTGTTACCATAATCTCACTTAGTGCCAAGGGCTCCAAGTGGGAAATGTACAAAACACTATTCAATAATATTTCGTGATTCTCAAACTGAATAATTCAACTGAAAATTGCAATATTTATGATTGTTTAAAAGTGTCTACAATTGGTCCGCCAACCCTGCATATCGACAAGTATGAGACATTGCACATTTTTATGAAATTGAAGGGAGATAATACTACGCGATGAAACGGTGTGTCTTGGAAAAGATTTCCCTGAAAAGATTAGTGTTTCTTTTTATGGATTATGTTTGACTTAAAAGAAGATTTGTGGGCCCCTGACAACATGTAATCAAATTTGTGGCCCTTGACCCAAACGTGGTTGCCGACCCCTGTTCTAGTCATTTGCAAATGTTTTGTCTTACTATTTATTTCGCCAAGAATCGATTTTGAAAATAGCTTTTGCGACTTGCATTTGTCTTTTGTGGAAACTTATTTGGTAAACTAGACCGAAAGGAATAAAAGGGGATAAAAAACCCAATTCTTTAAAACTCTATTTGCCTTTATTGTGAGTCCGATTGTGATGGTTCTTTGTATGGTTCGATGCTTCATTTCGTTCGACGTGCGCGCCATGAATATTTCAGACCAAATGGTCGTTTTTAATTTGCATTTGTTCTCATTGTCAGTTTTTTTAGGATCGATCATTTCCAGGTAATTGCGGTCTCTTTCAAGGATGAAATAACTGATCGGTGTGTTCAAATGGTAGACTTGAAACCCCCTTGATGTCTCAATGAGAGGTAATTTGACTTGATTAGGGACATTTTAAATGCATGGTAGAAATGGTTCCATTTCGAGACAAAGCATCGGATTTAAGCCCCTACTCAAGTGCAACATTATCTTCGATATCCATCTCTAATAAAGATTGCTCAGCAACTTTGTCCACGGAAAGACACGTTTCCCTGAGAATGGCATTTGCTCGTCGCCAAAAGGTTAAGAACAGCAGAGAAATACCATCATGTCAAATTGGTTCACAATGGTTCTATTGAACCATCGTAATTGTTGTCAACATTTGCAGTAAATTCGCACTCCCTATAATTGCTTTGCGAGACAGACGGTTCGTTCTATTGATCTCGAAGGACAATAGTTTGCTTCCGCAACTTGTGACAACATTCTTTGTGATGGCAGTTGGACTCAATTTACGTAGTTCAAGGAAGCCGTTGATGACCTGTGCTGTGCCTAGGGCCTGGGAGTGGTTTTTGGAAGTGAATGAACTCGATCTTGTGGCCAATGAACGGTTTGACGACCACTGAATGACTCACTATGAGAATGCGTCCAATGCGCAAGGCCTGCAGACTTATTTCTAGGCTGATATACTGTGAGCGAAGTCGGAAAGGAATATTGGCTTTGTTGATTAAACTTCATTTAAATTTGTGTATTGTCAAATAGGGTTTGGGGAAACAGCGATTACACAAACAAAAATATAGCAGATAAAAATCATTGCATCTGTTGTACACTTGAGCGTTTTGGACTATAAGTGATGAGATCGTCCGGCACCCTGATCCTGGGGGAGGAAAAAGGGCGGAAAAATCTCGTAACACGTTACACTTCCAACACTGAGGGAGTCATTGTAAGTCTTTGGTGAAGCGCATCCAGCACGCACATGACACTTAGTGGTGATAACGACCGTAACGGGCGGCGTATCCGTGAGACTTGCCGTATCCGTAACGGTTGTACTTGCTGTAGCCGTAGCTCTTGCCGTGGTGGTTGTAGTTCTTGCTGTAGTAGCTGGGCCTGCCGTGGTGCTTGTTGTAATGGTTATATCTGTTGTACTTGTTGTAATGGGCAGGGCCATAAGCGTACTTGGAGGGATAACCATAGCCGTAGCGACTGGCATACTCGCTGGAGTATCCGTGAGACTTCTTCACGTGGTGGACAGGTGCTTCGTGGTGCACATGCTCAATCACAGCCACGGGCTCCTCAACCAACACGTGTTGGGTGGGGTGGACGGGCACATGGACGGCAACAGGAGCAGGAGCAGGGTGAGCCAAGGGCAAAGGAGCAGGGAGAGGAGCTGGGACAGGGGCATAGGGCAAGGGAGCGGGTCCGTGAGCAAGAGCCACAGGGGCGGGTCCCTGAGCAAAGGCCAAAGGAGCAGGTCCCTGAGCCAAAGCCAAAGGAGCGGGCTCAGGAGCATAAGCCAAAGGAGCAGGGCCTTGAGCATAGGCTAAGGGAGCAACAGCAGGAACAGGGATGCCGGCTTGAGCAACAGGGTCAACAAAACCATCTTGGTCGAGATCCTCAGAGAAGCCCTCGAGATCAAGGGAAGCGTATCCTCTGGGAGTCAAAACGAGATCACCGAAAGCGGGGGTCAAAGGCCCAACTTGAGGTCCTTCGTTCACGATGGATCTGAGGACTGGAGGGGGTCCGGAGAGCTGTCCATTGGGCAAAACCACTTGGGGATCGGCCAAAGCTGCAGCGAAGCAAAGGGACAAGGCGAGCTAGAATAAAGATGGGAATGTTGTTAGGAATCATCTTAATGGGATCGATGTTTTGGCATTATATCTAAAACTCAAAGGAAGAGGACACTTACCAGAGCGTTCATGATGCTTTTCTGTTTGTGTACAACCAAACAATGATACTGAATCCATGTCTAGCAGAGGCTTTTATAGTTGAATCAAAGTCAAACCCTCGTGGGCATCTTTCATCTTCCTCGTGAAGATGTCTTTGTCGCGTAACCAACTGACGCGCGTCAGTCAGTCTCACGAAATACATGCAGCCAAGCCCATTGGGCTCAAATGTACGTATCTATACCAACCCTGGATGCGTCAACGTGGTGCGAACAACCCGAGCATACCACTCAACCAACCAACGACACCACAATTAGTCGAATTGATCGTGTACGTATTGTGGAATCCATCCACTGTTGCCACTGAATTCCTGTCTTTTCGGTTGGACTGAACTTGCGAGATTAGCAATTATGGATACGATTTTGAGGTAATTCCTTATGATGAAAATAGTCGATTCGTTTTATGTACTTTATTTTGAGTACATATTTAAGAATCTCGTTCAGGCGTGACAATTTTAGCGCACTCAAGGTAAAATATTTTTGAATCAGGAACAACGCATCCTGGATAATTTCAAGCATGAGATAATCGCTGAATCAAACACTATTGCTTCAAGTGGTTTTTGCTTCGTTACTTCGAGTAAACTACCTTCATAAAGTAATGACAGCTTTGACATTTCAGAGGATTTTATTTTTTATAATAGAAGGGTGCAAATAAATATTTCAATCTTGCAAAACTCCAGAAGCAAAAACCATATCACAGACTCACGGAGCAACTAAATCATTGAAAGATACATCACAGCATATGAAATCCCTCGTTGCAGAGCTGACGCTTAGCAATGTCGAAAATCCCTAAAAATGTGGCACAAACTGCCGGACTCGAAAAGAATGTCAAATCCGAAGGGGACTCCTTGGATATTGGAATGGCAACAGGAATGGGATCGCCTTCATCGTTGGATTCCAGGTCAGAAACATGGCCATGAAATTCCGATGTTTCCATGACGAACTGGGTGATTCGATCCTTCACCGCTCGAGTTTGTTCAAGTAAGTCATGGGGAGGCTCATCTGGGCGCTCTTTCTCTTGAACGTGAATGGTAAACTTGGTTGGATCCTCTTCACAAGCAGACAAACGAAGAAATTCTAAGCCGTGAAAGCTGTCTTGAGCATCTTCTTCAGCCAGGATAATATGAATCCCTTTCACGGTCAGAATCAAGAGGACGGGTGAGAAGCTCTTTCCTTGGATTACATCGGCCATGAAGAGAAGCTTGCTATTCTGGAGGTTGATGGATGGTCCCAAAAGTTTCCATGAATACTTAAGTCGACTTCCAACAAAAGAGCACACATGGTCTGGCATGGAACGGTATCTTTGCTTCAGATTCTTACTCCATCCCGTTCCGTGCAGTAAACCTTGACCAGTTTGGGCCACGAATTCGGCAGCTCCACCCAAGGGCTTCGTCACGACCCCAACTAATCCACGTGTCAAACCAGAGACCAATCCAGTGGGTGAGACCCCTTGTTCCATTAAGGCATGAATGGGATGATGAGCCAAACCACCCACGGCTCCAAGGAGACTGATCCCAACCCCACTGAGGCCATTGAGCAAGCCTTGACCTAGTCCTTGGGGCTTTTCTCGCCGAAGAAGCTCATTGCGATGACAATGCTCTTGATCCAAGGAGAGTCTGTCCAAGTTGCGGGACATGCTGCTGGCAAAACTGGTCATAGAAGTCAGCGTTCCTGCACTCACATGCTTAACGAGGCTTGTAGATCCATATGCCATGCCTCCAATGAATGCCCAGGGCCCTTGCAAGATACCATGATAGGGTAAGGCAATGAAATCTTTCAGTCCATCGCCAACCGATCTGGTCAAACCCGAAGGGCACCCAATCATGTCTAGGCTACCAACGACCCATCCAGCGCGAAATAGGGCCCCAGAAATGTAGTGACGGGCCAACATCTGACCCAAGGAGTAACTGGTGGTTCTCAGTCCTTTCTTATGGAAGCTTGAAAAGTTCAGAGGAGATTGTTCCAATCCAATGAACACCTTGATGGAGGCATGAATACTGACGGATACGTCCAAGGGTTCGATAAGAATCTCATTCAAAGACATCACCTCCTCAATAGCCGAAGAAGCCAAACGAATGGCCTGAGGCAATTGGAAAGTATCCCTGGAGTTTAACGATTGGGACCTCAGGCGACTGGGATCACTCCCAAAGGACCCAAAAATATCCATGAGCTTGTAGATCAACTTGTCTTCCAAATTCACTGCCAGAGGGCGCGACTTCACATGCACACTTTTGGCCACGATTCTGGACTCGTTGGACTCGAATAGAACGTTCACTTGGACAAGACTTTGAGCTTGAATCTGATCAATGTTCTGTTGAGTCTGAAGAGTGGATGTGATGATGCGTTTGACGTCAGCTTCATCTCTTCCCAACAAGATCACTGGATAATCGTAGGGATAGCGGTAGAACATCTGATTATCAAATTGGATGTTGCCAATGAGTAATAAAAGTTCCCGATCCTCGGCAAGTTGGTTGTTCTGACATCGCATCAACTTTTCAAAATTCATCTTGGGTCGATAGCAAGCAAAAATCGTGTCAAAGGTCAAACGGACGAACTCGTCTTTCTCTTTGGAACCATTAAGACAGTCATCAGTGAGAGCCAGACTCACTTCTTGCATTAACAACTGCAACGTGAGTGACATTGACCTCTTTGGTTTTGGGACACCTTCATTGAAGCTATGATATCTCGTTGGAGGCTTGGAAAGCGGCGTTTTGGGAGTCTTCATTTCTGGACTCTGAGCTTTGGGTGACTTGAAACTATCTTCTTGGATTGGAATGCTTTCATCTGTCACAGACACAAACGTGTCCGCAAGACTGGCTAAAGAGTCAGATGACGGAATTCGACTACGAATATCCTTGGCCGAGATTTCAATCTTGGACACGGGATCAATGTAGACATAGCTGACGGACGCTCTGTTTTCGACCACAATTTTGATATCACCATGACCAGGCAACAAGAGAAACTCTTCATGTTGGTGAAACACATCGATATCTCGGGTCCAATTGTGACCATGGTCGGCCAAGTCCCAATCTTCTTCTTCTTTGGCGAGACCATTGGTGTCTGGTAAGGTCAGAACAAGATGAGGAGAATCTGCCAAACCATTCTTGAAAGGGAAGCCTTTGTCCAGCCAAGGAAAGGCATAGTATGTCCAATGTTCCGCAGAGCAAATTTGATTGGTTTTGCTCCAGAATTTGTCATCGCAAAATGAGCCTCCTGTAAAAGAAGATGGTGTGAATTGACTTCGATCGAAAACTTTTGATATATTCTATGGTAACAAGAACCCCCTTGAAAGGTGGACTGGGATCCTTAGAGCGAGGATTACCGTTCTCGGTCTCATGCAACCAAGCAAGTTTTCCATCACATGACTTCAGGTTTGTGCTAAGAAGAATTTATTTCAACAATACTTCCAAATCCCCTCAAAAACTAACCTTAAAACTTGGTTTCCTAAGTCTAAAAAAAGTCTAGTCGTCCAAAAACTTGATGGTACTTGCCTGTGGTCCTTGTGCTTTGTCCAAAACGAATATCAATCGCCAGGTTGTTATAGATCACAATTGGAGGATGAGGCTCTTCTTTGACACAGATGAAAATTTGTCCCAATCTTTGGTGTACGGTGACAATGAGTGCCATGTTTATGCTCTCATTTTTGGCACTCTGTCTCTTGTTCAAGAAAACGGTTCGTCTTCGATCTTCTTCAATGCTTCTGGAGTCCTCCAAATTGAGAGGCAAAGACCAATCGCACTCTGCCACCGATAAAGCAATGAATTGATATCCGTCGAAAATCTGATCCTTGATAGGATCCCCTACAATTTGCCACAAGAGAAGTGGAAAATATGACGTTGTATCTGGGGCCAGATCCAAATTGACAAGATCCAACTTGTCGGCATTCAACTTTGTCTTCGACTTCATCAGAGCCAAAGGGGCACATTGAAGTGTTTCTTTCATCTTGTTAGTGAGACAGAAAGTGGGTTTAATGTGGATAATCCGCATGCCATTTTCATTTCGAGAGCGAAGGGTGAGAAAACAGATTTGATGATCCAGGATGATCTTGGTGTGAATGATGCCTTCCTTGGGAACAATGCCTTGAACTGCCGGCATTAATTGGCGAAACCTCCATTCCTGATCTGACAGCTGCAAAGCCGGTCCAAAATAAGGATCCTGACCTTCCAAATCCATTAGCCCTAAATGGAAGGTTGAGTTCAGAAACGGTGGAACCAACACGGAATCATTGGATATCTCGTAAATGGAGCCACTCTGTTCTTTGAGGAGTAAAGGCAGCCCAAGTTGATTGACAATGAGGCACCACGGGTTAATGTCCACACATAATGTATTGCACAATGGATGAAAGGCCGCGAAGTTTACTTGAACCTCGGTTTTAGGCTGCTCATTGATGGCCCATTCGAGTAAGGACAGCTTCATGTCAGGGTCATTTATGAACGGCCACTCAGTGTCTAAATGTTGGGACCCCAATTTTGGCACGCTTTGAATGATTTCGTCGATATCAACCATGGGTTCGGGTTTTCCATGGCGCACTTGCTCAATCATGCCCCAAGACATGGGCACAGGATTTGATGCCGGCAAGGATTCCACAACTTTGAAGGACAAGTCGTACTTTTGATCGGAGGGCTTGCTCGTTTCCAATTGAACTGGAACGTCTCGTCCCAGGATTTCCATCACCGTGGGTGGTTGGTTTTGGCCAGGAAGAGTTATTAGGATGCTCATCGGATTGGGTAGCAATGATCTGGCCATGTACATGGGTGAAAAGAGCAGGAGACAGCGTCTCATTCCACTGTGGATCTCTTCGGCCACGCGACACCAAACTGTCAAACACGCGCCTTTTTCTTTGGTTGGAATGCGTACCAGAACGGAATTGTTCCGACCTCGGCTGATATGAAGTGGAATCTCACCCGACCAAGGTGTTCCAATGCCCAAGAGCCTGATTTTGATGCCTTGCACTTGATCTGGATTCAACAAGAATGACGGTGCGGATGAAAAACTTCCGACAATGGCTCTTTGCTCCAATTGGCTCACGGTCTCGGTTGACTTGGCCTCATTGAGTCTGGTGTCCAGCCGAATTACTTTCAATTCCAGGTGGTCCTTCAACAGACTTGCAGCAGAGAGTAATCCTTGGATGACAATCTGTCTCTCTGTTGTAGTAATGCTTCGGATGGAGACCACAAGCGAGGTAGTCTGCTCGCCGTTATCGATGTTGGTGACAAATGTCTTGGGGTGACTCAAGGGGAAGGCCTCGCACCATTGCCAAAGACCGCCTTCTACGCAAACCCTAAGTTTTAGACTAGCCTTGGGACTTCTCCATGCATACATGAATGCTTGCTGAGGCAATAAGAGATGATTCTCTTCGGTGTTAACTTGGCCAAACCGAATCGACCCTTGGGTGTTATTGCACACCAAATAATGGGTGAGTGGAAAAACGCAATCTTCTCTCAAGATGGTTGGATCCAACTTGGCATCCCCTTCTCGGTTTAAAACCTGGTTCCACACCGACATGGTCTTTTGTATTGTATGATGAGCAAAGTGACCATATCTCATAGTCAAAGGCTTGGAGTTGATGCCCAGATTGAGTTCGTCAGTCTTCTCATTTCGGTTCCAGTTGGCTTGAACCTGAATCTTGGTTGGAAGGACAATGTGATGAGAACCCAAATAGGCATAATCGATCACGGTGACAGAAGGTGAGGTCTTCAATCTGGCATTTATGCTCATATCCAAGCTGTTGGGACTTTTGGCCCAGATATCGACTCCAAGAAGACTCGAGTCCAATTGTAATGTGGCCACTGGTTGATCCATTGGATGGTCTTCCTTCAGTTGATAGTTGCCATATTGTCGGGCCAATTTTTGACCATGAAAGTGGAGGTGGTTGCTCAGGTTCAGAACCACACTGGGTAGATGAATTGATCCTTGGATTCTTGGGATCATGTTTGGGTTGAAGTAGGAATCAACCCTCATGACGGACACTAAGGACTTGGGAGTGACAATGATCTCTCGATCCAAGCTGTCAAAATCTTGTTGATCGGGATCCCAATGCAAAACCACTCTCCACATGTCCGAGAAGGCACATCGTTGGCGATCTTTAGTAGTGGGCAGACTTAAATGACTGACATCAAATTCGGATAATTTGAAGGTGGAATATGTCAAAAATGAGCCCATGCACCCATCCCAATATTGCAGGGCGCAAATAATCTGAAATTGGTAGGAATACTAGTAAGTACGCAAAAAAATCTAACACTTTGTAAAATCTATTTCGTTTGGCTTTTTTTGATTGCGAAAACCATTCTTGTTTTTTTTTACAATTTGAAGTTAGACAGCAGGATTTTTTTAGGGTTTCTCTGGTCTGAAAAACAAAACTTTGTTTGGATACTTCATGAAAAACACTTTTTAAACAACATCAGAATTTATTGACAGCTAAATGAAAATGCTTTTTAACGTTGATAAGAATTTTTTTCTGGCCAATCGGTAGACTAAAAAACTTTTCTTTGCCATTTTCTTTTACTCAAACTTCTTTTTCCAAAAAATCTTACAATGTGTATTTGAGCTCAAGAAGTCATTTTCAAATTCCAGAAACTTTTAAGACCACATTTGAGGTGTGCAGGGTCGGCGGTCCAAGTGTGGATTATCGCGTTTTAAATGCCTAACCATTGTCCGTTTCAGCTCATAGGCTGCTTTTTTTGGCCCATCCTTAAAAGTGAGACATGTTGGGTTACCAAACAGTCCACTCCAACCCGTAATTCTGCCCTCTTCACCTTGAGGAACCAACGAAAGGCTGTGTGCCAACTAATGATGGACCGAAAGGGCTCATAACCGAAACCGAAAGTTTCGGCCGAAAGAGGGCTTAACCGAAAGTTTCGGCTTTCGGCTTAACCGAAACCGAAACCGAAAGCAGCTGACTATAAAATTGTATAAATGCAAAATCCACCTTAAAAATTGAATTGCTCATGTGTTCGATGTTGGGGAGCTGCAAATTTTGAAAAATCGGGAAACGTGAATTTTAGAAGTTTTTGGACGAAATTTTTTCGCTTTTGTTGTTAAACTTCATCGTTTTTCGTGCATGTCTGCTTTCGGTTTCGGTAGGCATAAACGAAACCGAAACCGAAATTTCGGCCGTAATTTCGGCCGAAAGCGCTTTCGATGCCATAATGTTATCCATGCCTAACGGCTCCAACAGCGATATGCGCAAAACAACTTTTATCCGTCATACATTGGAATCTTTAAGCTGTAAATTTGAAAAAAAAAACATAAAAACTAAAAGACTTAGAATGGCCTGAAGGGGTGTCTACACTTCGACCGCCGACCCTGTAAATGCTATAGCGCATACTTATCTGAATTCTGTTTTTTGGGTCAGCAAAAAAACGATATACGGTCATTTAAAACATCCCTAAAGACAATTTTCAGAGAAGTTTCTTCCTCTCAATTCTCAAGTAGTATTATGAGCGTGTCTTCCTAAAATTCTGTAGAAATCTATTTTGCCGTTTGTCTAAATTGATGTGACAACCCTCCTTCGAAAATGCTGAACAAAATACTGTTGGAGATAGATCCGCTAAATAGATTTCCGAAATATTTTAAAACAACACTGCTCTTGGTAAGTGTTCGAGTTTAGTCAAAGTAAATATTCAAATATTTGTTTGTAAGCTCCTATTAAGTAACATTATAGTTTTTGCCCGTGACCTAATTAACCGAATTCAAATAATTGTTCTGCAGTGCAGTCACATCTCAAAAGTGGTCTCAAAAGTTTTTGGAAACCAAAAATGATTTCTTGAGCTCAAAAACACACCGTGATTCTTCTATTCTTCTATTTCTTTTCAACTTTTTTCCTTCCTTATTTTCATCTTCTAATAAGTTGATTGACGCAAAAGACACTTTTCTAAATCTCACCTCATCCTCTTGATTGGAATGTCTCCCACTTTCTGAAGCACTCATGAAAGGAACAGGGAACACAGAGACTCGGGTCAGTGTTCTTGGTTGAGGGTATTTCCAGGTCATGGCCGAAATGGTTTTACGTTGAAAAACCACTTGATATGGTTTGGGATCCTCTGAGCTTTCATTGCTGACATATTGGAATGCTCCTGCCCGAAGATCATCAACGTAGCTTTGTTCCAATTGAATGTCTTCACTTTTGGGAATGAATGGAAGAGACTCATCTGCCGTGGTTTTCAATGGTTCTCCCGAGGATTTTGCCAAGAAAGGAAAATCTTCAACATATTCACGAACCACATCCAAAGCGAGAATATGACTCGGTCCCATGTGGATCACCAATAGATCCGAATCCACTTTGAACGTGACGTTTGGAATCGGGTCATGAGGCAACCAAATCGAGGACATCTTCAAGTTTGCCGTCCATGGACCGGTGAATTGATGGGATGTTCCACAGTAACAAATATGAGTCAACAGTTGTTCCACTTTCAGTCGAGAGTCGACAAAGTCCACGATTTGTTGGCCTTTAGATGACTTGGACCGCAATGTGGCCGAAGTTTGGATCCCCATGAGACCCACAACCACTTCTGTACTGATCAAAGCCCCTTTTTCACTTACGGGAAAGTGGAGAACTATTTGTTTGGTAGAGACAGACACTGAAGACAAAATACTCAAAGAATGTCTTGCTTGAGCTAAATGATTTGGAGGAATCCTTGTCTTGGGAGATTGTTGGAATGATTGATTTGAGAACAAGAACCCAAGATCCTTGAGATGACATGCTTGGTCAATATCTTGCCACAAACCATGGAATTGCTTCAACAAATCAAGGCCTAAAGCAAATTTCAGCGGCCTTTCAATCTTGACCTTGACTTCCATCGGCAACGTGATGAAATTTGACATACTGAAGGCAAAAAGCGGAGGTGGAACGCCAGATTTTGGGTTCGCATCGCCTGGTTTAGTTTGGACCCAATGGATGGGAAAGTCTTTAACTTCGGGTAACTTCCGACCTCCACATGTGATAAAGTAATCCGGAGGTGCTAAATTCACGTAGGCATCATAGAACGAGATATCCAGCTTTTGTTGATTCGACGAGCAAGATGTAAAGATATGAGGCTGAGACACGCCCATTTGTGCTAAAGGATACAGTTTGATCACCTCTTTCTTCGTCTCCACCACAGATTCCTCCTCAGAGGCATCATAATCGTTCAGTGTTTTCTTCAAAGCCAAATCGGGCAGGTCCGTGGACTCATTTTCGCCTTCAGAGGCCACATCCGATTCTTCAGTTAACTGACTCCGTTCTTGGAGGATTTCCAATCGACGTTGTTTGTACTTGTATTTCCTCCACATTTGTCGATCCTTTTGCGTGGCTCCTCGTTGCTCTTCATTGAGTCTGAACAAGGAGAGGGTGATCTTGCTGCCCGTAATCAGTGCCTCAAAGGGCACAAAACGAATGGGTTTGGTCTCTTTGGGCACGCTTGGAACTTCCAGGGAACTTGCCGGCTGGATTTTGCTCTGACTGGAAGCATCACAATCAATCCCACTGTCGATCTTTCGAATCTTGGAGAGATCGAACTTGGCATTCACCAACATGACTGTCTTAATGGCCTCTAGAGTGAGACTACTGAGGAGTTCAATCTGAGCCAGAGACAAAAAGAACGCAACTTCACTAGCAGCATTGACCTCCAAGGAATGTCCCGCCACCAATTTATAATTGTCTCGACCATTCTTCCGAGAGTGTAGAACAATGGCGGGAGCTGCCGTGATCTTCAGGTCAAATTTGGAAAGACACGGGAGTAAGAGCACCTCCTTCTGATCAATTTGATCCGAGAGCTCTTTGGTGGTGTTCCACTCTAGAGCGGGATTTTCGCCCATGGTTTTGAGGACGGGCTTGACTGGACGTTCACTTTTCTCCAAAACATCGGTCCAATCTCCGGTGAAAACGCCCAAACCGCCAAAGTCAATCGAATACTGACGGTCTTCAATATGAGCTCCAGGCAAATTTAGAACCGGTAAAGCCATTTGGTACAAATCCGGTCGAACCATGATCCGGGTTAATGGATTATCCACTTGAGGAGACACGCTAATCGAATCCAATGTGAAGAGTACAAAATTGGGCTTGAGAGCGGGTTGATGTGGAACTGGACACGTGTTTTGAGAATCCGAAAGAAGAAACACACGGATGGTCTGGGTTTGAAGGTAAGCCATAGGAGCACTGTTGTTATTGATCGACATGCCAATCATCTTGTTTCGAGGACCTCTTTGTGCTGGATCCATGCTGATATTGGGGATCTGAAGAATCTTTAGTTGAAGAATGTGGCTGAACAACCTTATGAAGGGTAGGACCACACTGGGTGCAAGAACCACATCAAATGGAGCCACCTTTACGTCGATTTCGGAGACGAAACGCTCAGTTTGATCGAGGTCATCCAGAGGCAAGGAATTGGCGGGTGTCTTTCGTCTCATGAGTTGGTTCCATTTCTTGCGAATATTGGAACTCTCTGCTCGAGTAAAAGTGAAGCTGAAGAAGGTGGCTTCACTTCCAAAGTGCCTGGCATGGGGTAACTGTTCCACATTGTTGGTCTTGGCATTGTTGAAGTGGAGGTCATGAGTGATCTCATCCGAGCACGAGACAACAATCCCATGGTTCTCTCCTGGTCGCCAACTATTGGTGCTTTGCCTCACCAAATGTCGGATTCCAATCGCTTGAACACGACCTTTCATCTTGAAATAGATCTTGGTCCAGTCAAAAGATGCTTGACAGTCCTCCATGTCCAATCGGAGTCGAACTGGGATGCCTTGATCAAGAGCCGAGACTTGAACCGAGATCCCGGGAACGGTCCATTGGATCCAGAGTGAAAATGGTCCCAGAGGTTGATCTTTAAAAGCTTCCACGGTATCTTGAAAGAGATGAGCCGTGGATGTGGACTCACTCCAAGATTCCATTGGGGGGCGTGGCATTGAAGGGGCTGTGGTTGTGGTTGATCCATCGTGCGAGGACAATGGAACATTAACTGGATCAATAGTGGAGCCAGACTCGGAGTTGCTCGATGGCATGGGAAGTAAGAGCGATGGGTACATCTTGGCAAAGCACCCAAGAATGTCATCACAAAGGGACACAAGAAACAGGAGCTGATGATCCCGGATATGGGCTTGAATGGGTGACATATCCGTGTGGATCGCAAACCCTACATTATCCTCAGAAGCTGAAGATTTCTTCAGGGAGAGACCCAAAGTACAACTAGTGGAAACGGGTTCCAAAATGAACTCAGATTCCAGGTTCTGATTGAGTCCAGTGGTGGAAATCGAGAATTCGGCCAGTTTTAGGGTCCATGGCAGATTGTCCCGTTTGGTGTTCCACACACTCTCCGGAATAATGACCGGTAAGGAATTCAAGAATTGTTGAATCATGGGTTTGTGGGTCACGTTCTCCAATGAAACACTGGGAAGTGCCACACACAAGATGGAAAATGAGGGATCATTTTTGGTGGCTCTTTGAACACTTTCTAACACGGTTTTGGAGGCGAAATCGCCGATGCTCTTTTGGGGAAGGTAAATGTGCTGCCCTTCGACTCGAATTTGCACCAACATGCTGTTCAAAGTTGGAAACCAATGGCAAATGGTCTGAGATAAAGCGGAAAGACCACTCACGGTTTGCTTGGAACGTTTGTGCGAACTGCCAATCCCTGTTTTCCGATCGGATGTTCCCGTTTTTCCCGAGAATGATCTCGTCAAATTCACATCGGAAGCCATCGGATCAGAGCGAATCTTCACCGATGGACCTTCTTTGGGAGCCAATCCAAACTTGATTGAGGGCACATAGACTAACCAATCCATTAGCTTTGGATCCAAGCACACATCAAATTGGCAAATATGCCCTAATACCAAACTTGGGCAAACGGAGATCTCATCGGTCAATGGAACTTGAGCGTGGAAACTCAAGAGAGGTTCTCCCGATGAATCCGATTCAAAGGTCACTTTTCCTCCTGTCATGGACTTGGTTTGAGCTCTTCCAGGGGACATTTTCATTGGGGATCGTTGAAGATTCATCATTACTGGATGATTTGGAGAGAGTCGGGTTAGTATTGGAATTTGTTTCAAGGCATCTGGACCCATTTCTGTGAGAGATATGCCCATATTCTCAACAACAACGTGGACATAACGAACGGTTTTAGTCTCACAGTATTGGCCATGAATTCCAGTAGTGTTCAACACCAAACTGGACATTCTTTTGGTCAGGGCATCCTCCATAAGACTAGAGTCCGATAGCCTCATGGACTTGGGATTGTTGTCCAAATGTGAGTTGATGATCCCCAAAATGGCCTTCACTTGAGGATGGGTGAATCGAAATTTGAGCGAACTCACGTCCAATTGCCATTCTGAGAGGATTGTCGTCACATCAGACCACGAATCCGGTCTCAATAGCTTCTTCCAGCTACATTGGAACAAGGTTCCTTGGAAAACAGTGGTGAATTGGTCCTCAAGGCACAATAACGAAGTCAATCCCGTGACTTTAGCACTCATTTTGGTGTAACAATTCTGGATCAAAGTGGACGCGAATTGGGAGCTCATGGAAACCACCATTCGAATCAATCTCGTGGGATACATGGGTGTGCTTAATTGGGCATCAAAGATGTCCAATTTCGTGACCAGACAAGGGAGCTTTTCAAAATTAGAGGTTCGAATGCCCAATCCACTCTTCTTGAAGGACACCAATTTTGGGTGGTCTGAAACGAACAAGTGAACCACCGGATTGATGGCCATGATTTGGTACACTCGAAATGGAGTGCCTTGAATCAATTGTTCCACTTCCTCTTTTTTGGGTACGGGAAAGTTCTCCTGATCAGGATTCTTCTCCGGGAGAACATAAGGTAGATAGTCATACTTGGACGCCAAATGCTGAATGATTTCCAATCTGTGCAGCAATCCCGAACACACTCCGATCTTGATTGGTCCAACCACAACGCGACATAATGCTCTTTCTGCCATATTGCTATTCTCAAGGTCCAAACCAACTTCGGAAAGTTGTTCCGACGTCATTTCGTCCGGGATGTCCATGAAGTATAAATAATCCATGGCCATTGAAGCCGTTCTCTCGAGCATCTTGTCCTCGGGTAATTCCCTCAGATGTGTGTCCCAATTGATGGCATAGGACCGTCGACGCTCTTTGGGAGCGGGTCCATTTTCGTCGCCAAAGTCCTTTTCGAACAAGGAACCTCTTAAATGCTTGCGTTGTCCGGGTTCTCCACTTTTGATGAACGGGATTTCCGGTTCGTTGTTGTTCTTGGTATCGATTCGCCCACAAAGACACTCACCCACAGGGGAAAACAGGGTCTCACTCACACCCAAAGACACATTCACCAATCCCACACCCTTCACAATCACTTCCTGAAACATCCCCGAGCAATCAAATCGGGCAAAAGGGGTGAAGATCTGTTTGGCCGAGCCAAAAACACCCTTTTCCGGTTGCTGTTCCGTCAATTTGAAGACTAAAGAAGCTTGATCGATGAACACGCCCATGTGAAGAACCTTATCCCGTTTTACATCCAAAGGAGGAACATCCGTATCCACATCTTCATCGTCCCAATAAATGGGCAGCAGAGCACTTCCCATGGACAATCCCGCGTTCCAAGCCCATCCCGTCCATGAACCGCCCATCCCACCATCTTCCGGGATTTCGTTCACATCCGGGTGATCATCCTCGACCTCGTGTTCAATTCTCTTCCGGTTCCTTTGAGCGATTTCGCCGTAATACAAGGCCAACATGAGTCGGAGGATCCGCATAAACATCGGAATTTGCGTATCCGTGAGCGAGAAATCCAATTTGGGACACTTGATCTCATATCTGGAGATTCTGGGGATCTTGGCATTGATGGAATCATAACACCAAGCGGCATGAACCATGAAGGAACACCGATACAACAAAGGCTCTTGATAGGTCTCGATCTTTCCGGACGCATTTCGTTTGTCCAAGCAAATCGTGAGATCGGTGACTTTTAAAAGCTTCCTAAGGATCAAATCGGGTAGAGATAACTCGGTAAATGCTTGTTCCCAGAGCTCATTAGCCGAAGATAATCGCAAATTCCGGGTGTTGAGCGATAACACGATATCCTCCTCGACATATTTCAAGATCAAATTATTGCACTCAATCGACACGTTGGAAATGATCTTATTGATCAAAGATTGGACATATCCCGGAGGAGCTTCCGGGGTCTCGGGTTGTTTGGGTCGTTTCCGGGATCTCTTGGAGATCGTACCCGCCGATCCATCGCCCGTGGATCCCACCGAACTCGAATCCACGGAATCACCCGTGAAATCATCATCTCCCGGAAGTTTCAACACGCATTCTGCCAGAAAATCCCAATAATCAAGACTCCAAACTCGATTCAATCTACAAGTTTACTCACCAATGGTGTTGATAGTGATGACAATGGGTTCCGCGTGAAGTCGGGTCCATGGAACATGGATCTGTAGCTCATGAATGTGTCCAGAAACGAACGAGAAAGGCAGATGAAGCTCTTGTTCCAGGACATCGAGGTGCAGATCCAGATTACTAAACGACACATCCCCTCCCCATAATGAGACCTGTAAAGACGAGAAACAAGATAGACCGAGGGAAAATCGAGTGGAGATTCTGGGGATTGGGATTTGACCTGCGAATGCTCGGCACGGATGTTTTTGACGTATTTCTCCACATAACTGAGGATGATGGGCGTGATGTAGGACTCCAATTTGAACATGGCGACGAGAAGGGCACTTTTGAGGGGTAATCTTTCTTCTACATCTCGCTTTTGAGCATCGTCATTTGCTTAAAGACGATCGATGATGATGCTGAATGTTGCATGCACGCATGCACGCACATTTGACGTTTCACATTTTCACTAAAGGGGCAGAATTTGGAGAGCCTCTCTCTCAACCTCGTTTCATTAGTGTGTAAAAAAAACTAAATAACCAGTCAAGAAGCACTGTAATCATGGAGTGGGAGGCTAGCAATGAGAATAATGATTTCCATTAAGAACAATTCAATTACGTTCTTCTGCAAATGAGACCTTGCAAATGTTGACAAGAATACGTATTTCAATTTTCAGTTCAATCGAACGTCGGAGACAAAAGTTATGCTCACTCAAAATTCAGTGCAAATCCTACCGAGAAGGAATGAACTAGCCCTTATTCATTCTATGCTCTCTTCAGTACATAAGTTTGAGAAGGCATAACTTTTTACTCCGGCGTTCGATTGGGCTGAAATTTGAAACGCGTGTTCTTCTCAATGCAAGCCAGGTCTCATTTGCAGAAGAACGTAATTGAATTGTTCTTAATGGAAATCATTATTCTCATTGCTAGCCTCCCACTCCATGATTACAGTGCTTCTTGAACCAGTCCATCAAATTCTAGATGTCCTGAGAATTAGGAAATTACTCATGATTGGCATTTTGTATGAACCTCAGTTTAACTATGGGTGATTTTCACTTCTATGTAAATGTACTATTTAGGCGAAGACGAATTTTCCTATGAAAGGACAATTTTAAAAAATAGAACGTTCTTGTCTCAGAATTTAGGCCAAAGCTGTGAAAATTTGAAGTGAACAAAAACACACTTTTACTAAGAATCACAATCGACCGCATATTTTGAGCTAAAACCAATTTTGAGAGATGTTACAGCCATGGTGTTCACTGTAACGTTTTTTGTGAATCACCCTGTGGAAATGAAAATGTAAAATTGATAAAAGCTGGAAGCTACTGCGACCGAAATTTACGCTCGCTTTTCACGTCTAATTTTGAAACTAATCTGAAAAACAGCAATAAAAATGTCTCGAAAAAGACCTTTGTACTTAAAACTTTATTGCGTGATCCCTTTGCACGAATTCTAGCAATCTTTTACAATGTGATATCTCGTTTGCAGCGACTCGATCCTCTTCGTCAATTCAAATTCACATTTTCATCCGAGAAAAAATGCGATGTTGTTGAGCTAATCGCCAATTCCTCCTCAGAACTCACGATCACTATCAGCATTGGAATGGCCGGTATGTTTGGTTAAAGCTTTTACGGTGGCTTTGAGAATTTGAATTTTCTTCTTCTTAACATGGTTGCTCTTTTGCAAGGTCCGAATCAATTTCTGTTGTTTCTCGATTTTGGCTACCAAAATCTCTCGTTCTCGAACAATCTGAGAGGGTTCCTTGAGAACATAAGCGCCATGATCCGGGTTCATCGGAATATATTGGACCCTACGAACCTCATCTAAAGGAGGTTTTTGAATAAATGGAACCTCATAAGAAGGGGGATCCTCCACAAAAGGAATCTCAACGGACATGGGATCATCGATTAGGCTCATATCCTCTTGTTTAATTGGCCTTCTTGAAATCCGACCGGATCGGGTGGTCTGGATTGGCGGGATAGTAGCATCATTATCATCGATGAGGCTGGTATCCTCTTGTTTAAGGCGTTTCTTCTTTGAAATGCGACCAGATCGGGCGGTTCGATTTGCCGGGCTCTTATCGTTATCATCGGAAAAGGTAAATAGTGTGGGCACGGCGTTCTTTTTCAGATCCCGACGTTTTCGTTCAGGATAAGGATGGTAATAGCAAATGGGAAGAAAATGTTCGGAACATAAATAGCTCGTTTTGGTGGGCACGAAGTTTTTCCGTCGCACGTTCCGAACCCAAAGGTCACTTTGGGTTGGATCTAATGGAGCGATTGTTGAGTTGACCCAAGATATCCAACAATGCAGAGTTTCCTAATTTGAATAAGCTAGGTTAGATGGAATTTAAACTTAGGAAAGTCATCCAGGCTCTTGTTGAAAAAACTCATTTTTTGCTTAATTAGCTCATAAGGAAGAAGTACACAAATAAATATTTGAGTATTTTAACCGTATCCCAAATTTTGAAATTAAGGTTTTAATTATTTTGCCTATTCTGATATATTTGGAACTATTTTTTTGGAGTTTTTTTTGTCAAGGATTACGTCATCATGAAGTTTTCCGATTAAAAACATGAAACCCACTTTTTTGGCTTTATCAGGTCAACTCAACGGGTGGCGCAAAAAAGTATACCCTTTGGAAAACTAGAAATAAAAAGTGAGAGGTTAAATTAATCATTTTTGGGTCTTCCATTTTGAAATGATTTGAACTTTACCGATGGAATGAGATGTCTTTGGATGCGGTGGTTTGATTATTTGTACATCGAACGGCGGCACAATGCACCATTTTGACGGGTTGATTTCTTTAGTTTAAGGAAAAATCACATTAATCGTTTGGTGTCTAGTGCTGATGTTCTTCAAATGAAGTTTTGGCAAAGGGTTGCTACATTGGTCCTCGCTGAGATTTTTGGGTCAAAAACCTGAACACAACGAGAGCCTTTGAAAAGTCAGCAACATAAGCTCCGGGTAAAAATGGCAGCGCTGAAACACATCAGTAGTGTCTTGTCAAAAACAACACTCAAGAGGAGTGATGGGTAGGAGATTGGTTTCGAGCTTTTACGAGCTTGGATTTAACGAGCTCGGCGACAAAATACTTCTCATCTCAACTCATGACTTTAAATACTTTATTTAACACTGACACCAGCATAGTTTACTAAATAAAGTTCCAAACATTTGTTGATTCGTGCCATTTGCTTTCAACTTCATAAAATAAGGAAAACTTGGAAATATATTTTGTGAAATCGGTAACTTTTCCATGTGAAAACACATCTGCTCGATATTTATAAAATAAATGATTTTGTGTGCCAACTTTTTGTGTTTTATTGTTTTCTTTGAGTGTGCAAAACAGTGTACACCATTGCATAAATTTTGTGAACAGATTTCACTTTATTCTGCCAACATTTGGTGATGCCAAACTTTTCCTTTTGATGCCTTTTTTTTACTATGACTTTTCAATTTATTTTGAAATAACTTGAACCTTCGGATTAGGTCAATGGCACTTTTACTTTTTAAGCCTATTTGCGAGTCATGAAAAGTTCGGGCTTAAAATCATACGACTACTCATGTAAAACAAGCTGACTGGCTTGAAGGCACGAATTCCAATGCTCATTAGTAGGGATAGGAAGTTTAGACGAATAAAACTGTCAAATTAAACAAAAAAAAGACGAACACAATTGCCTGATTAGACGAAAAAACGAATAAAACTGACCAATTCAACGGAAAAAGACGAATAAAAGTTCTCATAAGACGAAAGAAAATATTTTACTTATTAGACGTAAAAAATTGAATCAATTTTCCAAAAGGGCGGATGAAACTAAAAAGACGTCTAAAACTGTTCCCACTAAACAGAAAAAATGTACGGTATGTTCATATTAATGGGAAAAAATCTGTCTGCTTGAGCATAAGCAGTAAAATCTAGAAATCAAAAAAGGAAGTATTAAGTGGGCAAGAATTATTTTGCAGTACAAATGTCAAATAAAAACTAAGAGTTCGAAAATGCCTCTTTTTAAGGAGCGTTTTCAGTAGAGCTTTAATTAAAGTCGGATTTTCAGATACATTAATTGCTCTCATGGCCAGAAAGCTTTTTCAACCCAATAGTAATATTTTCTTTCTGTGTCTGTCGAGCAACTCTACAAGTACAAGTTAATTTGTAAGTGTGGATTGTAATTTGTTTGAGCAAAACCGCAACTGACAAACAAATTATTACTTTGGCTTTGGCGTTGAACCTTCTTCGAAATTCTTATTTTTCTTATAAGCCCGAAGTTCGGGCTTAAAATTAATCGAGTTTCATTTATGATTCGACCCTTTACACTTAATCTATCACTACTATAGGTTTGCATGCTGTTTTTTCCTCATCCGAAATCCTCTTCAAAGTTCACTTTGTACTCACGCCTTTGGTATCGTCCACAATCATAGCTTTCTAGAATTTGCTCCAATCAAAGTCATGTAGGTAAATTAATTCAAACCGTCATCTGACTTTGCATTGATTTAATCCACCATGATATATTTGTTGCACTTCCAGTCACACTGTATCTTTTTAGCTTTTGTAATGTTGCGTGATGTTTGTGTTTCTTAGGCCGTAATGTTTACAAGACACACTGTGCCCAAAGCTGACAGGGACGCCGACTTGACATCATCAAGACCTTTTTTGAAAAGTGGCATTCACGCGTCGATGCCAAGGTATATTTTTTGAAGGGACGGATCTGAACCATGATGCCATTTTTGATCACTTTCAGCACTTTTAAAAGCTGTTATTGACTCTCTCGCGATATGTAATGGATTAGTTTGATCGTTTTTAAACTTTTTTAGTGTCCATTTGAAGCAACAAATATTTTAGTGTCCAAAGTTTTTCGTATGGAATTACTTACAATTTTGAGTACTGCACGATTAAGTAGTCCCGTTCCAAGTCCTTTTAATTACCAACCAATAAAACGGATTGACGAAATGAGGTTTGGGTTGTGTCCAAATGAAAGGGAAATGTTTTCTAAAAATACTTCCTCAATTTCCAAGGTAACAAGCCAAAAACTGTTTTGAAAATTAATGTAAATGGATATTTTTCCACACACCAACCTCTTTAGAAAAAGGAAAAAGCCTTCAAAAATCACTTTAAAATTTGATGTTCCAACGAAATTAAAATCAATTATTGACAGTCGATGTGTTTCGCGTCCAGATCGGTTCCTTCATAGTTGAATCCAGCTCCGGATCAAGTCCCTTCAATTAAACCCTCTTTTTTTTTCGCCTCAAATCTCCGAGATTTGGTCTTCGGTTGGAACTCAACTTCCGGCAAACCTGAGTTCAGAGTTCCAGAAAGAACGTGCTTGAATCAAAGCAGGAATTTCGTGACCAGAAACGGCATGACCTTAAGGGGCTAATGTAACCCACGTGTAATACCGTGTAATACCTTAATATACATTGAAAGTGCCGCGTTGAGTTCATAGTGCAACAGTCAGTGATTTCAAGCATCTACTTGAGAATTCATACCCCTAACTTACACTGCGCAAAATTGGATTCAGGTGAGATTCATATTTTTGGCGTTCCGAACGTTTCTCGCCAATGTTTATTCAACATGTATCTTTTGAATGTTGTATGAAAACAAAACGGGCATCTGGCCTCCTCCTTTTATGAGCGTTATTCCTCGGATCTCAGATTGTCATGCACGAGGTGTAACAATGATATTGGATACTAGATCGTAAACGTGATATTTATGGGTTTGGTTAGGTTTACATAAGTTGGGATAGGTACAGAAAAGGTTATGTCAGGTTGGAATAGGTTGGCAATCCGAAATCCCTGGAAAACCGGCCAAAGTGTCCTCGGGACCAGAAATAATAGTAGTCCATCAGTCGTTGTCGTGTCTGTCCAAAAACGAGTTTCATGGACATGATTGGCGGAGCCACAGTCAAAAGAAGTCATTCTCTCAATAACCTTGGGACCGGTTGATACATGGTAATGCGTCACTTTGTATTTTTATTTACATATGTTAAGCCCTAGGGGCTTTTGTAAGTTTGGGACGGATGGTAATGGACATGATCATGATAAATTAGAAGACTGAGTGAGTTAAATTGGTAGAGCGCGCGCTACTTGTTCGATGGATCTCTTAAATTGTCCAATTGGCATATTTCGGGTATTGGCATTAAGGGAGTTCCAAAGTTCTTGACTTTGAAGAGTAAATGATGAACTTTGGTCACTATTTTTTGGAGTTGGGTCTCTGTTTGTTGTGCTCCTTGTCGATTGTGGGTCCGCGGCGGCGATTTTTTGGCTGAAATTTCCATGGAGTGGGTGTGAAGGCGTATTAATGGCCTTCCATGTTTCGAGGAGTGTGGCTTTTGCGCATAATTGGTTGATAGAAAGGAATCCAGATTTGTCGTGAAATTCGCGGATAGTGACCCGATCTTTCAGTTTGATTGCCAGTACCTCGCGCAGAATATTATTGAAGCCGATCTGAACATCTTGCTGCAGTTGGTTGCATTCACTATCGTCCTTGTAACGCGACTTGAAAAATAATGGCCAGCAATATCGTAGTTTTGACGGGACTAAGGAATCAACAGTTTTTACGCGACAACAAGAGTTTGATTGTTCCAAGGCACTCGTTCATTTCTGTGCGTAAGTAACGGAGGGGGGTATGCCATTTGAGATCGGGTTGTAGTGTGACTTCGAGTATATTTGCTACCTCACTCTCCTTGATAGTGCTATGGCCGACTTTGATGATCATTGGATCTTTTTTTCTGGTTCTACTCCCACGACATATCATGAGCTTTGTCTTGGATTCGTTGGCTTTGAGTTTGTTTTTGGACAAATACAGAGAGATTGCCAACACGCTTGGATTGTATATCTGATTCATTCAAAGGGCCAGGAAGAGGTTAGAGGAGAAAAAGAAGCACCCTGTTCAAAGATGGTATGTGGAGTGATCTTGAGTGATGACCATGCCTCCACACATCACCGAAACACGGCTCAGGGTCAACACAAGCGTTTTATTGAAGGATGTGGGTATATCTATCACCAAGGAGACAACTGGTAACCGTCCCCTGGGTATGGCAAAAAAGACGATGCACCTGGTCATGTATCCAAAAGTCTCTCCTGTGGCTCAAGGAGAAGAGCTGCGACGTCACCTCCATGGATATTTGGTCACCTAGCTCTCCAGATTGAAGTTCAATGGATTAGTCTTTCTTGGACGTGTTGTAAGAAAGGACCAATAGAAGAGCCCACATCATGAAGACCTCCCAAATCAGTGCCATCAACGAGAAGGGCAACAAGATAGACGAGGCAAGGGTAAAAGCTCCATCTACGTGGTTTAATGTCCGCACAAAAGCCGTGGTGGAGGCTGAGGGCAATGAGATCGAATGAATTTTATTCTAAACCATAACCTTGGATGTCAGTTCTTTTCATTTTTAAAAATTTAGTGTTTTAGGACTGAGATTTACTAGTTTTTGTGATGTTGATGATACGGCGACGATTAGAAGTAGCAACCCTGTAGACTGGGCTTGTAACTCGTTTGCATACACGATTTTTGGACAAGCCACATGCATTGAAATGTGGATTTCCCTCTTATGAGCAGAAGTTATTTTACAACTTTTCCTGTTAGACAAACTTGTTCGAAGTTATGATTTGATTAGACAAAGTATGTTGGTCGACCCTTGTATACACATAGAAAATGAGCGTCAGGAGCTACCAAAATGACAAAAATTACCTTCTAGAGCAGGGGTTGGTGGGCAACCGGTTTTAAGTCAGGGCCCAACAACTTTACTACATGTTGTCAAGAGCCCACGAAACAGAAGTTTGTAGGTCCAGGGGCCCACAAATTAACGATCATAGAGCTCGGAGCCCACGAGCACAGTACTATGGATGGCTCACAGGCCCACTATTTTGAAATTTCCCCATAGCGCCTGGGCCCGCCAATAACCACCCCTAGGACCACATAAGGGCCGAGGCCCACTGGTTGCCGACCCTTGTTCTAGAGGTTCAGAAAACCAAAATTATGACGAATTACGCCACTCTTCAATGACCTAAGAAAAGCTCAAATTAATTTGCTGGACCGGACTTCAACAACATTTTTTTTTTGACAGCGTCAACAATATTTTTTTTTTTCATTTAACATTCACATAACAGATTCTTCTGACGTGGTTTTAAGTACTTCAATATCCGGTTTGAACAATTCTTCGTCGATGTTTTATTAGTTTAAATTAAAGTTTAAAGTTTTGCGGATATTCTGCTTTCTCAAATCATTAGTATCGATAAAAAAGGTAGAATCAGTGAAATGAAAGTAACTTTCATGAGTTAGATTATGAGCGGTTTGAGTTTGCTGATTGAACGGATTCGCTTATGAGTTGCGTGTGTGTGCGTGTGTGAAAAAAGCAAATAAATAAAATTTCACTTTTGCAACTAATTTGATATAACGTTTTATGTTAGTTAATTTTTTAAGGGGTAAAATGTTGTGCTGACGTGACATCAGGTAGACTTTAAACATGAGTTCCATTTCCTCATGCATTGAACTATGTGATGTTGTTGTTGTATCTGGAGTTTATTTTTGCACAAAACACATGTTTCAGTAAAAAAATAACTGGTCAGTATTACATGTATGCATTTTTGAGAAACAAATAGAACGTGTGGTTGAAGTAAAAAATGAAGGTGAGGTTATATAAAGAGTTATATATGTAAAAATAAGCGTGAAAGAGAAAAACAAGGGCATGTGTTGAGTTTCATGTGGGCAAGTTTTCATGATTTCCACTTTCCTGGCTAATCAAATTGTTCATGAATCTAGTAGTACTCTTTTATTTTACATACATGACAATTTAGGACTAGTAATTAATGAGTTGCAGCTAATTATTTGCAATAAACCACATTTGAATGGCTAATTCACCATTTTTCAAACACATTTCTCACTGACAGAATTAAAACCTAAAACTGCATTACTAACTTTTTACACGTCACATCAGAACTTGTCTCTAAATCAATTCGATCATCGACCCCATTTTCAAGCTTTAGATTCAAACAGCCAAGATGGAGTAACCAAAACTTTGAGGCCAATGTATCAATTTTGCTCTAACAAAAGCGGAAGATTAAGATCGGTAGAATTTTCCAAAGAAAGTTGGTCAGGCGTATCCAAGACAGAACCTCAAATCTTAGCTCGGTAGAAAGTTGTTTCCCATGTTGAACCCGTGCAATGCCAGGCCAACGAAAACTAACAATCCCTGCATGCATAAACTAAACCAATCCCACTTTGCCCCAGTTCTGGAACACACACATGATTTTCTCTTTGGCCTTCAATGGATTTGTTCCTGATGTCTAGGCTCATTTAAAGGTTATGAGAAATGCCGAGAAATGGGACCTCCTCTTCAAGGCAATAATCGTATAATAAGCCTTTAGATTACTTGATGTCACGTCAACGGCCAAAATGCTCGTGGAACCCTGGTTTCTTTCCACGAGTATCTTTAAATCTAGAACCAGGGCAGGAATTATTCCCTACATAGAATGCGATTAGATCCTGCCAGGGATATTTTTTTTCATGGCATGTTTTGTGCTCCTATTTCAGGTATGGCGAGTCTTGAAGGCAACGATTCCTTGAAGAAATCAGGCCTGGAGCCCGAGGCTTCAAAACCCGAGCCTGTGTTTAAAGACATTTCGGCCGAAGATCCCTCACAAGAGACCACTGAAGTCGAGTCCATGTGTGTCAACTGCCAGGAAAACGTATGTTACAACAAGAAGACTGTCGCTTCAATAGTAGAATAGTCAAGGGAACATTTTTTATCGATTGTTAGAAAATTCTCTAACTTAGTAGAACGGCATTTACTTTTAATGAATGAAAGCCATGATAAATAGTGTTATGTAAAACGTAAAATACTAAAGGGATTGTAAATTTTGGACATTATTTATGGGGAATATTTACATGCTCTTGATGTATTTGGTACTTTGTTACATTTTTAAAGTTTCATAGATAATGAAGTATGGGGAAACAGTTATCATGAAAGTGAGGAATTTAAAACCGATTTTTCCACCTTTCATAGCGTTTTGGCGTAACAATAATTTGTAAAGGAAATTGTAGACTGATCTTGTTAACCGACATAGTCCCTCTTGCACGTTTTAGCTTCTTCGCAAATCAAGCTTTAAAGAAATGCTTGTTGATTTGAAATCACAACGTGCTGCCTTTTTGTAAACCTGAACACGTTTTTTTACTTCCTTGACCTCTTTCGGCAAACTTTCAAGTTCTGTTCCACCTCTTAGCCATGAGTTTAAACCCAACGAAGGCATGCAGATGAAGCTAAAACCATGGTTCTATCCTACCAGAACCATACTCACCTGATTGATGAATGGTTGTTTTTTAGGGCATCACGAGGCTGTTATTGACCAAAATCCCGCACTATCGTGAGGTAATCCTCATGTCGTTCCATTGCGAGGCTTGCGGGTTTCAAAACAACGAAATCCAAAGCGGAGGTCGGATCCAGGAACAAGGGGTTCAATTGAAGGTCAAGATCCAAACTACCCAGGATTTGAGTCGGCAAGTGGTCAAATCCGATAGTGCCACAGTGACCATTCCGGAAATTGGTCTGGAAATTCCGCCAGACTCGCAAAAAGGAGGTGGGAAAATGGAAAAACGTGGATCTCGAAGTCCATTAGTGCTAATGATGACAGGGAATGATCCTTTTTTTCTAGCCATCACCACAGTGGAAGGCATTCTTCAACGAACTGTGGCGGGTTTGAAACAAGATCAACCCGTTCGTCGAGTTTTGGATGAAGAGGGAGCCAATCAAATCGACGAGTTTTGCCTGAAAGTCGAGGCTCTCAATGAGCTCAAGGAGCCTTTTACCTTGGTGAGTAAGGTTATTTTTCGACCTAACTTGAATGATGGGACTTTTGCTTGTGTCGATTGCGGGTTTGCGTGTGTCGATTGCGGGTTTTCGAGACTTTAGGTGAGATTTTTAGCCCTCAAGAGATCTGGATTAAGATCCTCCTCAAGGAAAACTTGGATGTGTATGTTTTATTTTGGAAGAGGAGGAAGGAAACATCGATCATCAACGTGCCGGATGCTCGTTACATATTTCATCATCAGCATACAATGTGAAAGCTAGCGCAAAAACCAAATATGGAATGCGTTTAGGAGATGGTTTTTGTTAATGGAGCCTGCTCATCATTAGGAGATCTGGAGATGGTTGACGAAGATGGAACACCAAGACGACGACGAAAGAGAAAGCTAAACTCATGCAAATATTGTTAAAAGGTGTGCAAACAGGGGAAGGATAGAGAGAGAAAGAGGGGGGGCTCAAAAAGGACTTTGATCATGACCTCAGATTACATGGACTGCATTTAGAAGGCTGGCTTTTTTTCGCTCTTCGTGCTAGTTTATGACTCCTCAGTAATAAACTTTTCGGAGCAAAAAATAACTTTTTATATTCCAAACTTGCCAAAAAGCACGATTTATTGCTAGAAGTTGTCAAATCCACGCTCAAGTGCGTCAAATATCGATAGCTTTGAAAAGTGAGTATTCAAATCGTTCTTCTGTTTCAACTCCATCTCTTGATTAAATGCTCAATTACTGAACTAAGTAAATGCTGTAGCCTGGACTTGTGAGGTCGAATCACCAACGCCATTTTGTGTTTTCTTTTAAATTAGAGAGTACCATTTTGTATTTACACCATCAAACCATCTTGCCCAGGACTAATAAAATAGAAGTCATTGCGAGAAGGCGTTAAAACCATCAGTTTCTTAACGCGACTTTTCAGTTTTAATTTGCCTCTAGTCCATGTTTTTATCCTATTCTTTTATTTACATTATTGTACTCGTTTTTTTAACCCTTGGCATGACTCCTAGTCGGAAAGTAAACAAATAAAAAAGGTCCACTTTGAAACTCTTTATAAATATGGTCCTTGTGTTACTTTTGTTGTCTTAGATCCTACGCGATCCATCTGGAAACAGTTTTATCGAGAACCTCCACGCCCCACATATTGACCCTGCCCGTGAAGTGGTGTATTTCACGCGCACGCCCGAAGAAAACCACGCGCTCGCCATTTACACTCAAGAGGAACTCCATGGAACACAGGAACAAGAGGAACCTCCCAAGGAACAAGAAGAAACCGTCGACGAACCTGGAGCCTTAACAGAAGAGCAGCTCGAGAATGAGGTGCTCACCTTCGCCACCAATTGTCCGGACTGCAACGCGCCTGCAGCCACAAATATGAAGATGACAAGTAAGGCACACCCTGATCAAAACAAAGGAAAGACTGGTTCAAGTGTCTCAAAAACAAGAGACATGACTTTTCTACATAAAAGTACGATTTTCCCCTGACCACATGGCTTTCATTTCGGGGCCTCTTGGATGAAACTGAACACAAGCAACAAGCTTGTGTTTCCCTCCGAGTTTTGCGAGATCCTTTTGAAACGAGAGACGGAAAGAGCGCGCTTTGAAGAGAGGCCTTTTTTCTTTCTTTGAGAATAGAGAGAGCCATGCGTTAGTAGTTCAATCCAAGAGTGATTGCACACAGTTCAACCAAATTGGACATCATCAAAAATTTCATATTCAAAATTAGCTCGCAATCATGAAGATGAGCCCATCCCCTTATAGAAAGCCTTGTCGATGTCGTGTGGGACAAAATGTGGCAAAAAGTTGGACCATCTTTCTAACTGAAACCCATCGGTTTGGTTGCTCATCGTGTTTTTTTCTTATATTGTGTGTTCCAGAGATTCCTCACTTCAAAGAGGTCGTCATCATGGCCACTGTTTGTGATTTTTGCGGCCATAAAACCAACGAGGTCAAATCTGGAGGCGGAATTGAGCCTCAAGGGACCAAAATCACGCTCAAAGTCACGGATCCCACTGATTTAAGTCGAGATGTCTTGAAGGTAAGGCGAGAGTTTGGATGAAAACATGACTTTCATGTAGAAATGAAGAGCGAAGCGAGCCTGAAATGGGATTTGTCCATTATTTATGAGGTTTTCGCCGAGGAATTTGATTTCCCAAAGAAAGGCTTTTTCTACCTGTGAAATCAGTAAGCGTCCTATTCGAGTAAATGATGGCTCACTTTTATGACTTGACCATTACTTTGTTGGTCCGAAAGTAATTTGAGTGAATACTGAAGGACACGAATTAATGAAAAGCTCCTTTTGTGAATACACGCTATATTGCGATACTCAAAACGCAATAGAAGGCTCATGATGAGGAAAAACGACTTAATTACTGCTATTAAAAAAGGGGCCGTTTTGTTCCAATTCTATGCCAACATGTCACGAAAGCTCATTCATATCCAGTATGTTCCATGGTCCCAAAGATACCTTTCTAGTGATTGTTTTGTCGAAATATCCTTATTGACAGTGTACTAAAGGTCGGTTTATGAGCCTGAAAGTGCATTTTATGCTCCTTTGTTCCTTGTCGGAAAAAGCGGAACTGGTTCCTGGAAAAAAAAAGAAGCGACATTCGCAATCATGATTTATGAACCTTGAGTAGCTTTGACGCAGTAAATGACGTTACTCAATTGGGTTGCTTTTATTATTTTACCACGAATTTCCAGGCCGAAACCTGCAATGTGGCCTTGCCGGATCTTGACTTCGAAATTGGTGGATTTGCTTTGGGTGGTCGATTCACGACTCTTGAAGGTTTACTCCAGAATATCCTCGACAAAGTGGAAGACAATCCGTTTTTGGGAACAGGTTCTACCATGGGCGATGCCACGACCAAGGAGACCCAAAATCGATTACGGGAATTCAACACCAAGCTCCAAGAATTCATGACTGGTACCAAAGAGTTCACTGTCATCTTGGATGATCCCACTGGAAACAGTTATCTTCAGGTATGAGGATTTTTTCAATACATTCAACTAATTTAGCGAAATGGAACAGACACGACTGACATCCTTAGAGAAGGAAAACTTTTTTAGAGCTCATTCCATATTCAGCTGGGGCTCCTCGAGTTTTGTTTACCTTTGAACCGTTGTTCCATTTTCCGTTAAATGGATCCGTTATTATTCATGAGCGACCTGATCGATTAACGTTACTTTCACAAGTCATCGCCGTAAAATGGATGGCGGGAAAACACTGAGAACGTGTTTCTAGAATGATTGGAAAGAAGGTAGAAAATGAAAAAGAGCCTCCTTGGTTGGCTCATCCTTGAAGAAAAGTGGAAGTGCATGAGAAGTCACAATTAGGAGTGAGACGGATGGATCCTCCTCCTCTTGGTGTTGATGATTAGGGCCCGGAAAAAATACTTGCTTAAAAGTGACAAAATATGTAATATATTTTTTCGTCTAACGACAAAAATATTTGAAAAATAAGTCTGATTTGTAAAAAAAATATTTTTTTTTTTAAACATCATTTTTTGGTTATTTCGTCTGTGTACACCAAATTACCCAATTTATTGTTGGTGCATCTAATGCAATGTGTCGTTTTAGGAGGCACTCTAGACACCTAACTGATTTAACAATAAAATTTTCAATTTGGCGAAATAGATGGCGCATTGTTGCGGTCTTGAAAGTAGTTATGGTTGTCAATGTTTAACTTTAGTACAAATGCCGTTTTTAGACATTTTGTTGTATTTGGTTCGTTTTGGTTAATCCCTGTTTTGCATCGACAATGAATTTACTTTGCTCAAATTTACTTACAACATTTTTTCTTGCCTCAAAAATCAAGAAAAATATCTAATGTCTCTCAAAACAGCCAACATATTCTTGAAAAAAATGACGAAAATTGAAATAATATTTTAAAAATATTTTTTTTTATTTTTCAAAAACTTTAGTTCCGGGCCCTATTGATGATGAATAGAAAAGAAAATCACTTTGAGTTCCCATTTCCCTCCAGAAGTGCAAATATTACCTCTCTTCGCCCTTTGTAATTCCACTCAAGTAACTTGAAAGTCTTCTGGCGTTATCAGGTTTCTTGGCTTGTTCTTGGCACATGCGTTGAATGTTTGGAAAGCAAAACTCGATTTTATTGGCATTGTCTTTCATTGAGTACCAGTGTGGAATAGATCATTTCTATTTTGTACACTTCTTACGCAGAATATCAACGTCACGCTTGGGGTTCTGAATTTCATATTGAGGCTCTTTCTTTTGCCTTTGGATCGGTTTGGAGCAAAGAGGAAAAAAAATCTATATTTTTGAAAAATAAAAATTTCTTGGTGAAAATTTAATATCCTTTGAGAGAATTCTAGCAACAATAGTCGACTGTTATTGATCCTTTAATCTTTTATTTTAGTGTTTTATTTCGACAAATTGGCAGGATTTGATTGCTAGAAGGTCCAAGATAAGCATAAAAAAAAGAGCCAAAACGAAGCAAAAAGAAGTAGGCCTGAAAACACACGCAGAAAGTTACTCTTTAATAGGAGTTACTTTTACGTTGCTTAATAGTTATGACTTATGAGGTCCGCTCAAGAATTCGTGCTGTCTTTTATTATTATCAACAACTCTTGAGTAACTTGTTTCGAAAGCGACCACTATCCTTGACAACGATGAGCAATCGATGAAATTATTTTTACGCTTAAATTTGGGAGGTACAAATGTTCATTCACAGAATGAATGTAACTTCATTTTACGCCTTCTTCAGAACAATCCTCTGAAATGTCTCCTAGACTCATCCAAATAATTCAATGGCTTTTGGTAGTAGTGATAGGACTTTTTTTGGATGAGTTTCGGTTAAGCCATCAAAAAAGTCAAAAGTTATCCTTGATTTACCCATTCTAGGATGACTCAACCCAGGATCATATTTGGAATTAGTGATGGGCCGCAAGCGCTTTTTAGGTTTCGGTTATGCTTACCGAAACCGAGAGTAGACATGCACTATAATGAATTGAGGGTTTTTTTTTTTTTTGGAGTATTGGTGCCAGGGTCGGAGGGTTGAGGCCAGCCATCATATCGTCCAAAGTTTTTCCGATAGGCAATGTTTTGTCCGGTATCAGAATGTCTCCGTCTGTGGGTGTGAATTAGCGTCTAAAAGTTTCCCTGAGAAAGGTCGGGGAGGAGAATCGAACCTGGGACCTCTCTCACTATGGGAAACTGCGCTAACCACGACGCCACGTCTCCTCCCTCAACAAAATGAAAGATTTAATTTCATCCAAAAACCTTTGAAACACAAGTTTCCTATTTTTTTAAAGTGTACAATTGCCCAACTTCGAACACATGAGCAATTTAATTTTTAAAGAGAATTTTGCTTTTTATGATGTTGTAGTCAGGTGCTTTTGGTTTTGGTTAAGCCCTCTTTCGGCCGAAACTTTCGGTGTCGGTGAAGAGCCATTTCGGTCCATCACAATTCAAAACAAAGATAAAATTAGGTCTAATCACTTCAATATAAACTCCAAAAAAAACAATACTTATTGGTACACAATTTGACTCTCTAATTATTTCCATAAAAGTATCGCTTGATCAATTTTTAATCCGTCTTAAATTACGCTTGGTCAAACCCTATTTCACGAGTAGACTCTAATTCCAATCGCTCTTTCATTTGTTGCAGAACCTCTACGCTCCTGATCCGGACCCAGAAATGACCATCGAGCATTACGATCGGACTTTCGACCAGAATGAGGACCTCGGTCTCAACGACATGAAAACGGAAAACTACGGCGAGCACGAGATTCTTGCCACGGAAACCACCCCTCTCGACCCAACCCAACAAGCCCATCTCCTTGAACTGGGAGCCTCCACCCAAAACCATCTCTATGTGAAGAAAGATCAGCAACTTTTGACTCCGGGTGTGCCCAATAACGAGAGTCGTCGGGTTTCGGCCACGAAATCGGCCACTTCATCCATGCCTCCCGGATCCGAATCCAGATGACAATGACAGTTTGTTTCACGTTTGATGTTCTTTGCGTTCCTTATCATTTTTATGGCCGGTTGGTCGTATATGCTTTGCTACTTTGATCACGAATGTCGACCTTTTGGCACCGACGAGGATCCGGTTTTGAACTTGGTTGGGTCCGCTTTCAACTTTTCATTGGCAGGATCGAATGGAAATCGCTCGTCGACCTTGTCATGGACCACCCAAAGTAATGGAACCAACGTGCTCTGACATTGGTTTTCATCCAATAAATTTCGTTTTTCTCCAAGTGGCTTATTTTTGTTTTACTCTTTCGTTTCAAACCCGTCAATCAAACGTGAAACGCCCCAATCAAAAGGTTTTTATGAAACCGTATATAGTTCATGCTCTATGATGATATGAACACCCAGTGATGTTTGATAAGTGTATTTACGTAGTGTGCTGGCATTTCAATTGGAACTCATGTGATTAAACGAAGTAATTCTTGTACGGAACCAAAGTGGTTGTATTTCATTCCTAATACACCTTAGGGGGCGCAATGAAAATCTTGTTCACTTGAAAACATCCTCGACGACGTATTTGGCTTCTTCTTGGTGAACTTTGCCCACGCCCACAGCGGGCTGGCATAAAACTTCACGCCCGACGTATTCCAAATTCACGCCCACCAAATTCCTGAATCGAGGGTACACAAAGCTCCAAGCGCCCATATTCCGATGTTCCTCTTGACTCCAAATAAAACCTAAAATAACAGAACAAGGTCAGCTTTTGGTCCCATGAAAAAGATACTCTTGGATTTTCCTTCAATAAATTCAATTTTCTTGCAAAAAAAGTCCCAAACAGAGCAATCTACTTAGCGTGAATACAAAAAGAGTACGCACAAGACATTTCTTTCTTTCAGATGCCTTCAGTGGCACAAGAAAAAAATGCTAAAAATTGTAATTTCAAATGTAAAGCAAAGCACAAGTTTTTCAAAAAATACACCAGTCTAAAAAAGATAGTGATGGTCTTGAAAATACGTTGTCAGTTTGGTCTTTCCTTTGTCTTTTTCAACTTTGTGGGGACACTTGGCCCCAAGAGGGTCTCATGCTCGTACTCTTGTTATTATAGTGGCTCTAAATCTATCTAGGCTTTAGACTCCGGAAGTTCTTGACCTTAAAAGGCCTGATTGTCAAATGAAGAGAATATGCCAGGTGCTTACGTTTGGCATTCTTGAACTTTTTTAATTCATCCTGCAGCTCTGAAGTGGGAAAGGGACAGAGTTGTTCCACTCGAACAAACGCAATGTCATCCACCGACTTCTCTTCAGCATATCTGGACAACGCATAGTAATGCTTGCCAGACACGAAAACGACCCGTTTGATCTTATCAAAGGCAGAGGCACTACGACCTTCCAAACGAGGATCGGCAAGAACGGTTTGGAAAGAGGTGCCTGATTTCATCTCTGACAAATTGGAACTGGCTGCGGGAAGACGAAGCAAAACTTTGGGGCCAACCACCACCAATGGTTTGCGGAAGTTTCGGATCATCTGAGAAAAAGAAAGTTGTGGGTGAAGAGTTTCTTGGATGATTAAAAATGTTCACCTGTCTCCTGAGAAGATGAAAGTATTGCGCCGAGGTCGTCGGATTGACCACGTGCCAATTGACGTCATCGCCATCGGCTCCATCCGATTCCTTGGAGTCAGTCATTTGGAGGAATCGTTCCATTCGACAAGAGGAATGTTCAGGTCCGGCTCCATCCATGCCATGAGGTAAAAGTAAGGTCAAGGATGACTGAAGGCCCCACTTGGATTCTCCTGGAAGAAAAAATGTCTGTCATCATCTCTGGACTGAATCCAAGGAAAGGACACTCACCGCAAGAAACATAGGTGTCGAGGATGATTTGAGCTCCGTTAAAAAAGTCTCCGAATTGGGCTTCCCAAATGATCAAGTTCTTGGGATTCTCCACCGACATGCCATACTCAAATCCCAAAACAGCTTCCTCGGACAAGGGGCTATTCGCCATTTCCAATTGACCACATTCTACCGGTAAATATGGACGTTTATCAACCCTTTCTTTATCCATTTTTCTAGTGGTCACACCTTCATTCTGAAGCTTCATCTCATTAAATGGGATGAACATTTCATTCGAGGCTTGATCCACCAACATGGCATGACGATGAGCAAAAGTGGCTCGACCCACATCCTGTCCACTGAACCTGACATTGAACCCTTGGTACAAAAGTGATCCCACTGCCAAGCATTCGGCTGTGCCCCAATCAATAATGGACCCTGATTCCAGTTTCTTCATCCTCGCATCCACGTGGATTTTTTTCAAATGTGGGTGCAAGTTCTGAGAATGGCAGATCGTGAGTTAATGAGAGTAGCTTGAAGAAGAAATCTTTTTCTTTGTTAAGAAAGAAGGCTCACAAATTCCTCTGGGACCTTGATGGATTGGGCCCCAATGTATTTCAGCACATCCAGAGGTAATCCAGTGTCCCATTGAGTCACAGCACTGGGAGGTTGTTCCATACTCGACCATTCTCCTTTGAGAGATTCCATTTTGGGCTCATAGGTATCAATCATTTGGTAATGTTCGGTGCAAAGAGCATTGTGATCTGATATGGCTTTTGAGACCTCGTCCTTATCTAGCACACCTAAAAAAGTTTTGTTCCTTTACCTTATTTTGAACTTTAGTGCTATTTCTACGCACTTCAGGGTGCGCTCCTTCAAATTGGGCGAAAATAGTGTCGCAATAAAAAATCAGTTTTTCAACGTATTTGAATAATGTTTTTATCTAATAATTTTGCTACCGAATCATTCGACCATTTGAAAATAGATGCTTTAATCGCCATTCATTTCTACATGATAGCGCAAAAATTGTGTAAAGATCAACGCCATGTAATTTCCA
>CM021315.1:2224899-2252848 GCA_010645155.1 Tigriopus japonicus
AAGCCCAAAAAATGTCGCAAAGTAAGAACTGCCTATGCTTCTGGCCATTTTTCCCTCTACGACCGTTGTTTGTTGATTATGCGGTAAATTTATGTGATCCATTCTTTCAAAGCTTTCTTGTCTTTAAACCCCTTTATCCCGTCCCCAAACTTTAAAATCATTTCCATTCCTCCCAAAATCCACCTTTTATACCTTCCAATCTCAAATAAACCATTTTAAACCCTTCACCTAGGTTGCGCGATTCTATCCATCTTGGTCACGCTGTTTATTTACTTTCCTCGACAGCTGAGTCAGCCGAATCCTTCCTTTTCCTGTGGATTTCGCCCCGAAAACGCACGTCCATTTCATTGGTTCATCATGGGTTTCGAAAACATCCATTACTCCCGACCCCGTAAATACGGACAAGGATCCCGAAAGTGGTAAGTTACCAATGAGAGTCGCTTTCAACCTCAGATATTCTCGATATGATGCATAACCTTACCGATAATTGAGCGCGCTCAATGATATTACCCCTATCGTCACTACCACTGATCTTTGTCTCTTCTGCCATAGCTGACGATTTGTCCATGCCTTTTTAATGCGATATTCATGTTTATTTGCTCTTGTTTGTTTTAGCCGCGCTTGTTCCAATGGTCACGGTATGATCCGGAAGTACGGTTTGAACATGTGCCGTCAGTGCTTCAGGGAATACGCCAAGGACATCGGATTCAAGAAGTTGGATTAGAAATGAGGACGAGAGACCATGGGCGTGGTCGACCCGCCCGTTCATCTATTATGTACGAGGTTTTGGGATCGACCGGATGATTTTTCTTGGGTGGAAAGTGTTGCTGCGTTTCGTTCCAGCGCGAGAATGCAACGCCACGAATAAATAAATATCTTTGAAACCCCTGATTGGAAGGTGTCTCGTTTTGAACTTTCTAAAGAAATAAGGATTTTTCTTTCTTTTGTTTGCTAATTAGTTTCGGGGTGAGGCTAAGCCTCTGTTTTCAATGCGAAAGTCTAGGGTTCGATTCCGGATGATGGCTATCTGGTGTCATGATGCATTAAACCGTCTTACCCTACCTTTGAGTTGGCAACCACGTGGAGTGGCAAGGAGCGGGAATATGGCTTCATGATTTCATGGCACGCCCAGTGCCTAACAAAATACTATTCAATACTTCATCAATCTACGTGGACTTTGATGTGAAGAAAGAAGATTTGGCAAGATGAAGTTGGGATTCGTGTTGTACTTTGGAGTCAAGCCCTCATATTTGAGCAAGATCCTTGAAAGTCTTGTTAGATTTTCCTGTGGGTTAGATGAATTATGTCAATCGCATGTAGGTTTTCCTTCACTTTCCGCTCACACTTTTTCACGCTTCCCATCCAAGATAATAGAAACTTTGATTAGAACACAAAGTCGCTAAGCAGCAAGTTATAATTTCGATGAAATACCTTCAAATCAAAAGTTTTTATCTTTTAAGATCTAAATGTCAAACAAATGAAAATGCAAGGAAATTATGGTGAAATTCAGTGCTAGAATGAAAGCGTTATTAGGAAATATTTTCCACAATAAACCCGAATTCAAACCTATCATTTACATTATGTTGGAGGTTTTTTTAAACTTTCGAAATCAGTCTTGATTAAGACTTGAAAAAACTTTTAAAACGGAGAAGCGTATCTGTGCCAAAATTGTAAATTCCTATTGCATCTTGGTTCATATGTCTTATTTTAACTGTTGCTCAAATATCTCGCTTACAAATAAAATACAGAAACCAATCTGTCCAATTTTAAAAAAACATTCCAGTTGAATATACCTCTATGGAATATATCTCATATTGTCGTTATTTTTAGTCACCCTGAAGTAGCCAAATTTCAGCTGATTCTTTTCAACGTTGCTGATCTTCTTTCAGAGACGCCACTTTGGCATCCTTCATACCAGATCTATTCCATGACTCCATTGTATTTGAGCGGGAAGTGGGGGTTATCCACCGCTAAAAACGGGTTTATCTGAGTTATTCTCAAAACTACACGCCTTTCTGATTCACGAGACAGGGTTTTCCATTTCAAAACAGGACAGATAAGTTTTTTTTACATCGGCAATATTTGGATTTGGATTATCATGCTAAAAAGCTTGGTAAAGAAAATGACATATGCACTTAAAAGAATCCAAAATCTCGATTGATCTTCCTAGGGACGGTATTAAACCCATCCGGCCTTTACTTCCTCAGTTATTTAAGCTCCTGTCCAAATTCGTTCAAATCTTACATTTGGCCTTGACTTATACTTTTGATGGGCGTCCCTGAGATTGCTCAATGCTTCTGCTGAACAGTTCGTCGTTTCTATTCTATGTGATTTATTGCGTAGAAAGAAGAGGATCGTCGGAAATCCATCCCCAAAAGACCGTCATTTCTTACTATCAAAGAGCTCGTATATTCATCGGTTTTGGATTCGTGAAGTGCGGTGAAAATGGGTCGTAAACAGGGCAGCGTTCATGTCCGAGTGGATATGGAAGGCGGACAACAAGGTGGACATCGCAGACAAACCTACATCTCAAGTGAGTTCGCGCTTTCATTCAGTGGGATAAAGGCATATGCATATACAGAAACAGAGGATGTAGACTAAGGTGAAAGGTTCTCCATTTCATCAAAACGTTATTCTCACGGGAAAAATCGAGTCGCATGAGAATATCCAAGAAGTGGTTGAACCCAAGTTTTCATTACTTTTCTTTAGTTCCTAAGTAAAAGGCGTCTCGAAAATGTTCTAACATTAGCATTCAAGAGTATTCATGGGCTACGTATGACCCACAAAACAGCTCCAGAGTTCTCAGTTCTAGCTAAACAGACAGACTACTGTGACAGTAGTTTGATCCGTGACCGCTAGATGACTCAGGCTGTATTTTCTGGATTGACTCTGAGAATCAAACTTCAAAAAGGATCTTTGCGTTACAAACAAGGTAGCGCACTCTGGCGTTCCTTTTGAAATCATCTTTTTTAACAATGTTGATAGGTCATCCCTCATAGAGGGCGGTTTTGGCGACGTCTAAATTGAGATATTTCTATTTTATTTATTAATAGTATGAACCGACCCAGGATTCGAGATCAGTTGTAGCGATCGTAGAGGTTTTACTTGAGCTCTGAGAGCACCTCCAAATCCCAAGGAATCCAGGCTAGTTCGAACAATGAAGTCCTCCTCTCTTCTTTATCGGGTACCTGGGTTCCTTCAGTGTTCAATTTGTTGTCCATGAGTCTTCGTCGGGAATATGTAGGAGCTGATCCTCTAAGACCGGGGGGTGCAAACTTATTTAGCAGTGGGCCAAACTGGCCGGACCGTTGGCACGCGCGAGCCACACCATCCAAAACGGCAAATAATTTCTAGTATAAAATTCACGGGCTAAACCAAAATCATGCTGGGGGCCACAGTCTATTGAAAATGACAGATCCTCTCGCGGGCCAGGGTTTGCACACCCTTGCTCTAAGAGCTTTTAAAGCATGGTTGGATAAATTTTTATATATTATTCATGACCAACCCGCTATTGAAGGGTTGTACAGACTAATTTGGTATGATCTTTAAAGTTCCAAGGAATCCCATTCGTTGCCAGGGTTTTAAAATCCACCTTCTCAATAATCGTATTGCAGATCACGATGACCGAGGCCAGCCAAGCTACTATCAACCGCCATCGCACAACCGAGTTTGGCGAAAGAACGATAAACGCGTCTCTTTTCAAGACCGCGGTGGAGGCGGAATCCACAAACGCGTGGGCGGACACAAACAGTCGCGAAACGTGTTCAAATCCTTGTCCACTTTGGCCGAGGACGACCAGGACATGAATGGAGGGCCCGGAACCTCTCGTCGAGGCGGATATTCTACCCGAGGGGGATTTCAACGTGGTCGAGCTCGAATTGTTGGGTAAGAGACGGGTTGTTTTGATTCATGGGACGTCTAGAAGTATGGACAGAGAGGCTGAGATTCAATGGGATTGTCGTTCTTGCCCTTTGGCTCAATTCAAAGATAAAAATTATAGGAAACTCGGATATGAGGTCAATTCAGTATTGTGGATGAGAATTGATAGTGTGCAAATTCCATAGTTTGAGGCGCGGAAATTCATTGACGATTCTTTGAAACTTGAGCATGAGCTCCATTTTGTTTCAATTTGGGGCCTAACACTAGCATCACGTTTTGACCGACTAACCCATCTTAATTTGAACCCATCGATCATAAGGGTTTTTCATTAATTAAATCCAGATAATAGTAATAATGCACATCCGTAGTCCACAAAATAGAACGCAAAGTGCCCTTTAATTATGTAACCCAAAGCCGTAATAGCCTTAGCTTTAACTAAGTCCACTCTTTGAGTCGTTCAATATCGTTATCTTAATGCGAGCTTTTCAAAAACGCCATAAGATGGCACTAGAGTTCCCTCTAGAGTTCCCTAGAACTCTAGATGGCGCTAGCAAGCAAGACAAGTAAGGCAAAAAGTCTCGAGTGTAGAGAATAGTTCTTGTCTCGATCATTCTTGCCATATATCGGCGGATTTGTTAGCTTTGATTGAATTACCCTATATCCCAATCTTCATTTTCCAGAAACGGAGGACCGGGAATCCGCAAAGGCCGCGGTCGAGGCAAACCCGGATACATCAATCACAACGCCATTGTGCGAGCTGCAGGAGGAACCTTGCCTCAAGCTCGAGGTTGGCATCGCGTCACAATTCGAAAGGGTCCACTTTATCCCAAGAACGAATTGCTCTCCATGTTGGTGGCCAAATGTCCTGTTCCATTCGCTCCGATCTCCTTCACCAAAGAAGGCAATGCGAACTGTTTCTACGTGGAGAGCAAAGAAATGGCCACAGCCTTGACCGGACTCTACGAGAAGATCATCATGTCCGATGGCTCCAAATTGGGCATCATGGCACGCCCTAGTCCTCCGCCCAAAGCATCCCATCCCGATGGAGAGATGCTGGACAAGCTGAAAACCGTGATGAGCTCGAGATTCGTGCCCGAAACGAAAGCACTGAATTTGCGCAAGTTCTACGCAGACCCGCAGTTTTTGGGCGAGCCTTTTTATGCCCCATTGAATCGGTCTCTGATAATGAATCACATCATCAAGATCATAGGTGAACACATACCCGGGATCGAAGCTATTGACTTGTCCGAAAACGACCTCCGAACCTTGGATGATTTGGAAAAACTCGTGGAAAAAGCGCCGAATGTGAAGATACTCTACTTGAGTAAAAACAACGTCAGTTGAGATTTTCTTTTATACGTTAAGAGTCGATGTTAACTAAAAGTGTCTTGTGATTACAGATCAGCAATGTGAAAGACTTTATCATGATCAAGGATTGGAAATTAGTGGATTTGAAGGTGGATAACAATCCACTGATTGACAAACTCACCGACTACATCGGGTATGTCACTTGAAAATAGCCAATTTAGAGCTGTCGAAAAGGAAAGAACCTACTTTTTGGGGTCAATTGAATGTCTTTGTCAAAAGAGATTCTTCTCAAACAGTGTGAGCTTCATGGTTTGTTGAAGTAAAAAGTCATCAGAGATCAAGATCGATTTCCGAAACTTGTTGAGAATCCGCTCAAGCTTCACGAATTCTGAAGCAGTTTTTAGATTGATCAAAACAGTCAAGTCTCGATGAACCGTGGGTTAAAAGAGCTTTTAGACAAAGAACCAAGAACCCCCTTGATTCATCCATGATAAAGGGTGGTTCCAAAGAGCTAATTTGTGACCTGAAAATGATGGTCACACCCCTTGGACCTTCAGAATGAAGGCCAGGGTCAGCAAGAGAAGAACAAAAATCACATCCTTGAAAAAGGATCGTGCCTAGACATGAACAACACACCAAAATGGTGTTGGTTTATGTTTAGTTCACCAAGAATTTGGGGTGAATAAGATCTCTTCACTCTTTAAAGAGCATGATGAGCTCGTTGGTTCATCTTTAATCAGCTCTTGAAATCCACGTTGATCATCTTGACACCGAATGAGACGCAAAAACATCCTGTATTCAGAATGAAATGAAGACTATAGAGGGGAAACAAAGCAAGTGAAGGAAAAGAGATTTGATTCTGATCACTGAATAAAGATGTCCGGATGGATAACCGAGCCTTAACTTGTTTTGGAAGAGTCTTTTGTCGAAATCCATTGCTTCAAACCCAAGTAGAAAGAGGATCATACTGTACTGAAGAAAATCATGTGAATGTGTATCCTCTAATCTGTCTGTGGTGCAATGTCCTTTTGAGTCCTTTCCAGGATTGGTGCCATGGTTCCCTAGTAAAACCCAGAAACGTGGCAGACTTCTGGGCGACTTTTAACGTAAATGTGCTCATTTCTGCTTCCTTTTTAGCGCCATTCGGACGGTCTTTCCAAGTCTAATCACATTGGTAAGAGAACAATACACATGAAATTGATCATAATCTCATCATGAGAGATATTTATCGATGAGAATGGATTATGTTTTAGGATGGAGCGGAACTCCCGAAGTTGATCACCTTTGATGATGATGATACCACCCAACTTCCGTCCACCATTATCAAACAATCCGTGGCTCCTGAAGCCGAAAGTCTGGTGCTCCAGTTTTTGGAGCAATATCTTCGGGTTTTTGATTCGGAAAATCGAGAACCTTTGGTGGAAGCCTATCACGCAGACGCTGTTATGTCCATGAGCACCGCTTATCCACTGAATAGCGCATCCCAAGGGCCTAACAAGTAAGACAAAGAACACTAGATCTAATCTCATTGACAACTTAAAGAAAGTTCAAGCCAAAACTGAAATCGAAATCAGCTTACTAGAAAGTTATGGTTATGAAAAACTCACTGAAATTTCAACTAATCATGTGTTCGACGTTAAGTAATGCTAAATTTTCTAAACAAAATCGGAAAAATTGAGTTTCAGAGGTTTTTGGACCAAAATAAATCTAGGACTTTGTCTTGTCTGCTTTTGGTTTCGGTCGGCACAACCGAAACCGAAGTTCAAGCATTTTAGTTGTTTGAGTTATTTGTAGTGATGGACCGAAAGCGCTTTCGGCCGAAATTACGGCCGAAATTTCGGTCTCGGTTTCGGTTATGCCTACCGAAACCGAAAGCAGACAAGCACTATGTAAAATGGAGTTTGACAACAAAATCAGAAAAAAAATGGTCCAAAAACGTCTGAAATTTAAGTTTTCCGATTTTTCAAAATTTGCGACTACCCAACATCGAACACATGAGCATTCTAATTTTTAAGGCAGATTTTGCATTTGAACAATTTTGTAATCAGCTACTTTCGGTTTCGGTTTCGGTTAAGCCCTCTTTCGGCCGAAACTTTCGGTTTCGGTTATGAGCCCTTTCGGTCCATCACTAGTTATTTGGCAATGATTTTATAGCAAAGGAATGTCGTGTTGCTTGGATTTTCATCTCTGTACTCCTTGGTAAGAGATATTATAAAATTCCATCCCATGAGAATCGAAAAAGCCTTGAAAAATCAAGACTGCTTAAACAAATAGATAAATAAAGAAATGACCGGTTTAAAAATTTGGAAAATTGCACTTCTTGCTTGAATATCTTGTTATAAAACCATCAGGATTGTTTTTGATGAGCTTCCTATGCATCACTTTTACCCTTCAGTTAATTTTTTTTTGCCCATACAAGTAATATTACATGGAATAAAACAAAATAAAACATGAAACAATCCTCAAACAAACATGAGGTATCAAGTTCCTCAAGTCGGTTTTAGGCCAAAATCAAAATTTTTAATTCTTGCTTCTTTTTCAACATTATACATTTCAGTATTATATTTTGAGATCGACAGTTTTTCAAGAACATTTTGTTCTTTGCACCCTTTCATGTCAATTATTTCACTTGAATGAACTTCAAGTGCTATAACTATTCCATTTTATTTGAAGTTTGTAGATTTCCACTGATGTAAAAAAATGTCTCATAGATAGATATATTCCCTAACTTAACTTAAATTCATTCATTTCCAGACTCTCCGAGTTCATCATCGAGTCCAGAAACCTGTTCGAAGTGAACCACGTGAACAAACGCATGAAACAGCTTCACACGGGCAAACTCTCGATTGTGGCCTTCCTGAATTCATTACCCAAAACCGAAACCGACATGAGCTCCCTCACCTTGGACATCCCATTCGCCACGGAACGCCTCATGACTTTCACAGTCACCGGTTTATTTAAGCAGAGAACGGCCAAAGGCACGCCCATTCGACACTTTAACCGGGTTTTCCTGGTGGTGCCTCAAGGAGCCGGTTTCGTGATTGTGAACGAAATGCTCTACATCACAACACCCACTCCCCTACAGCTTCAGGTAAGCATTCATTCAATGCCTGGCTAGTCAAAAAGTTAAGAAAGAACACAAGTTTTTTGAACTGCCTTGCTCAACCTTAGTTTGGATGGTTTTGAAATTTTTAAGAATTTAAGAACTTCCTAAAAATCAAAGAAATAAAGTAGCAAACATCAGCAGAATTAAAGCAAAGCTTAAGGTGGACTTTTTTTAGATGGTGTTTGTTTGAAGACCAAATGAAATCCCCTAAAAGCAATTGTTCTACAAATAGGCTTCGCATTCAGGCAACTCACCACAAATATTAATACTTAATATTGTTTTATAGACCGCTTTCAAGGCTGGAGGACCTCCTCAAACCCCTGCAAACACGCCTCCATTGGATGCCAACGCCATGCAAATGAGATGCTCGCAATTTTCAGAGAAAACCGGAATGAACCTCGAATTTTGCAAACAGTAAGTCTTTCAGTCATAAGCCTACTAGATAAATGGTTTTTAATAGATGATCTGGATTTTTAGGTGCTTGGAATTGTCAAATTGGGATCTGGACCACGGATACGCCGCCTTCTTGACGGCCAAAAACGAAGGCAAAATCCCACCGGAAGCATTTTTGAAATAAAGAATTCTACACGCGAAGCAACATCTTTTTTGAATTCACCTGAGAGTATAAGAATGAAACAACTAAAGAAACTCATGTTATGGTAATGGAAGGATCTACAAACAATATAGATTGCAGAATTAGGTTTCCTGCCTACAAAGATCGCTATTTCTAAAAAAGGCCGTTATAAACTTAAAATAATCAAGCTAAGGATACATCAATGTAGCAGTACACATTGTTTAATTGACTTGGAGATATTACTTTTAAGTTCCAAAAGTATTTGAGAACAGTTTTAATGTGATGAGACAATGAATGCCACATTTGAAATTGAGTTCTGGTAATTAGGCCATGGGCCAAATATTGAAGTAATGTCACTAAAAACATGCTTAAAACACATTTATGACTATTTTCTTTGATGCAATTGTTAGGCACCCGTGGGTATTTTTCTGTTCAATTTTCAATGTCTATTTTTGAACAACTTGAAGGACAAAAACGGAGTGATGTAAAGCCACATAAAACAATTGCTAAATATATTTCGACAATATTTTAGGTACATACATGTACATCCACGAGTATTTTTCATGACTTTACATCCTTTTTGCTAGTGGCCTAATTAATAGAACTGTTACATGTGCGGCATTTTCTCTTCACCTCAAACTAGTCTCAAATGTCTTTAGAACTTGTAAATGACTTCTTCTGCTCAATTAGGAGCCGTGGGTACTCCATGAATGACGTTTTAAGTCCAAATGCAAGTTATTTGCTCTTTTTTGACATTTATTTGCTCTTTTTTGACACTTCTTTGCTCTTTTTGAAATTTATTTGCTCTTTTTTTCGACATTTATTTGGTCTTTTTTGACATTTATTTGCACTTTCAACATTTTTCTGCACTTTGTTTTGCACTTTTGGGCACATTTTTTTGCAACTTTTGGTAACTAAAAGGGTAAGATTATTTGCACTTTCTGCCCGTCCCTACTTATAATGTTTGATAAAAGTACGAAAGAAAAAAGAATCCGAAAATATACCTTATAAGTTAGGTTTAAGTTATATTATATATCAATCTTACAAACTAGGCAATATCATACAGAAACGAAAAATTATCATTTATTTTTGCGACATCGAAAATGTAAATTATTTTTCTTGGCAATTGCTGCAACATACAGCCGGAGCATTTCATGGCATAATTCGATGCATTTTAGTCTTCAAGTAATGATAGTTATTCAACTTCTTAATATATATTGATCAAATTTCGGATCAACTCATAACTAAGTACCTTCTCAATTTCTATTAATATGGTTTGGGAAAATATATTGGTTTTAAGTGAATTAATATAGTTATTTGAGCTACTTTTAATATGTATGTATTCACAAGATATCTCTATTATGACACTCTGACATTAAAAATCGTAATTAGAAGTCTTGGCATTTGAGCAAACATTTTCATAGAGCACAGCTAACCACCGTGCGTAGTAAAGAAACTTCATTATCAGAAATCTATCTCATGGAACCTGTCTGTCGAAAACGAAACAATATGATTAATTATAAACCACCATGTACATAACGTCGAAGAAACCTCGAGTTGGTGTCTCTTTGCAAATCATCTCGGCTCAAATGGGCGTAAGCGTGAAAACTTACGTGATAATCCAATAAAATCGCCAGATTGTTTTTTGTTGACCACCATTCAAGATTGTGTTTGCTTGCTTTTGAAGCTTAGGAAAAGGCGATCAAAACAGATAAGGAGACGGGTAAAATAATCCCTCAACTTCGTATCTTGTCATGCATGATCTTATGGCAATTCTGATCAACACAGTTCTGGAAGGATGATGGTTTTGCGGTTGGTATTTCTTTTGTAAGGATTCAATTCTAAAGGAGTGGTAGAGTGAGACGAAAAAAAGAAAGAATTGTTTATGGCACGACGATCTAAAATCATGGCGCACTTCCATGGAAATTTCAAAGACTTATTCATGTCCCATCCTAATCTTGGAGATAATGTGAGAAATTTAAGTAGCAGTATCAATTAGGTATCGGGCAGTCTAAGCAACTTCTTAGCGATTATAATTTCTAAGTAAAAATATCATCTTCCCGCTTCTTTTGAATTTTTAAATCATCAGTTCACGTCAGCGAGCCAAAAACTGATCAACCTTGCAAAATGATATGAGGAGCTGTAATCTAAATTGTCAATATTGAAACATTTCCCCTCAATTTGCCTAATTTGAGCCAATCTACGAGATTCCAATTGTTTAACTACCATGGGCAATGCAATCGGATGTCTTGAAAATGAAAATTTTAACTTCCACATTCCTTTCTGAAATGTAATCGCGTCACCCTCAAACATTAAGCCAAACAAAGTTACCGATCAATCTCTCGTGCCATAATCAAGGTTAAAGAAAGTTGTGTCAGTGTTTGTTATCAAGTGAGTTCTTGTAGAGTAGATCACCCAAATAAATTTCAAGACCAAAGAGGTCAAAGTGTCCAATAATCTGGACTCGACCTATCTTCTAAATGGGTGTGGCCATTTACTTGCTTGGCAGAACAAGGTTGGAGTGCCATCAGAAAACTTCAAACTGTTAAATGATTTTTGTGTGTCCATATTTGTTTCTTCACAAAACTCTATAAAGATGTGAATGGTGTGGAGAAATTCTCCATTTTGGTTTGCTTGATCAAGGATACCTTTAACCGGTTATCGGAGCCGTACCGGAGTTATAGGTCTCCCTGGCTTGATCATCAATTGGCCTCTGACACATGGAGTACCGGGCCTTCAAATCAATATGTTCACAGAACGCCGAATTTTTTAAGTACGTGAATGATCAATGATTTTTGTCAGTTTGAAATCGTGTCTTCAGATGTCATTTGTGGAACTTGAAATTTATTACTGTTATAATAAATTTAATACATATAGTAAATATAATAAGTAGTGCGCTAAGGCGTACTCCAAGCATGTTTCCAATTCCAAACTTCAAATTTCCGTTAAGTTTGTAAGGGAATTACCTGACTAAATTTTTGGTTCAACATTTACTACGTAGAAGCTAACATCAAAAAGGGTCATTTTGGAAGTCTGAGAGCGTTAAAAAGATCCAAAATGGCAGATCTGTTCAAGATACTTTGCGGAAAATACTATCTTCTAGATAAAGATAGTTTAAGATACTTCTCAAAAAATGTATCTAGATAAAAATAGTTCAAGATAGTTTTCCAAAAAAAGCACCAAGATAAAGATATTTCAAGATAGTTTGCCGAAAAAATATCTGGATAAAGATACTTTCCAGAAAAAAAGTATCTAGATAAAGATATTTTAAGATACTTTCCCGAAAAAAGTATCTAGATAAAGATAAAAGATAAACTATCCTTTATCTTTTTTCTGGATAAGATAATTGAACATGTCTGCAAAATGGGTGGAAGTCAATTGATGAAACATGCTTGAAGCATGCATCGCCGACACACAAAACATATGACCTTTAGCAATATGCAATGACATTGAATTTCCAAGTCTGTATTTGAGAAATTTTATTTATATTTAATGGCGATCTTTAGTTTGAAGTTACTAAAAAGTTGCACACAGTTATAGAAGCTTCTTTACACGCAGTCAAAACCTGGCAGGGGTTCAAGCCAAAATGAGCGGATCTTAATCTCTATCTGTCCTTTTATGGTGATACATTGGAAGTTGTTCATTTATGTACAAGTTTCTACGTTTCTGTCCTAGATTATTCTGTGTGCAAATACGAGCTAATTTCTGAGAATACCAGTGAAAATTTCAAGACAAACCAACAATCCCCGTGCACTGACTGAATAAAAATTGTGGTACTTAAATATTTAAGCAAATGCATTTAGATGTGTCACTTCCTATTGGCTTTCTTCAAGTAAATGTCACAAACGTTCAAAGCGTTGAAAGTGAGGGTACACTAGCGCCATCTATCACTCAAATGAGTCATTTCTCTTAACGTAGGTTTTTTAAACACAATTTTGCTGTGATTTTGCTTCACACAAGTTTTGCTTGTTGAAGCTTCACAGATGGTTAATTTAACATTATTTGATTTGAAGTTGATTGTCAGAAAAGCAATTGTACTTCCAGGGTTTTAAAAACTTTGAGCATTTTCTCAATCCATTGCTCTAGAGGTACAACTTCAAGTCAATTTTAAAGGCCACATTCATCTAGATATTTGAAATGAATTCATTAATCATTTGTGTTATCCTTTCTACACATGCTGGAGACAAAAACATATTTTGATTTTTTTCCTTTGACATTCTCAAAAATACATGTGAAAAAAGTGGGCATCACTCAAAATCTTTCTCTAGTCTGGACATAAATTATTTGGGTACTTTTGGAACCTCCTAATCATCCCAAGTACAAAAATGGTACCTAATAAGCCGATGGATGCCCGCATCCGGATGTCGGGTGGAACTAGGGCTTACAACAGCTTACTCTTGCCTAAGCAAGCAGGAGCTTCATGAACCCTTTGAAAAAATAGATGGCGCCATTGATGAGCAACCCCAATGTGAGCATTGTGGTGATTGCGGCCCCAAAGCTGTTTACATTTACCCACAAAAAAAAGAATATGCTTAAGATTCCATCAATTATGGGAAAACACTGAACCAAAGTGGAAACATTGAATCTCATGTGCGTCGTACTCTTCTAATTATATTTGTTCTAATTTAGGCAGAAATATTCTGTTACTTTTTGTTTAGAAGTCAGAAAAAAATATTTAGGCCCTGTCATGAGTTCAATCACGACAATTCCATCCAATTTTCTGCGTCCATGCTTCATGAAATGATGCATAAATTAGTGATGGACAGAAATTTCGGGGTTTCTAAGCACGGCGGCCAAATAAGCTTTTGCAACAACCATTTGAGCATGTCTAATCTAAAGAGCCTCCTCAAAAAATGGAAATTCCTTCTTCTTCCCCAATGACTAAATGCATTGAAAGCTCTCAAATATCTGAAGAGGCGTGCCAATAAGGTGACTCACGGGGAAATCATTTAACATTTTGCCTCCACGTCTCTCCCATTGTTGGTTGGTTGTTCGCCCACCGAGTTTGATTACCTCTCAAATTACTACCTCCATTCCCCAACTACAAAGAATCGATGGTGAAACGAACGCTGACTGGTTTTGATGGTTGTTTATTTCCCCCTTTTGATCTCCTATGTGACTAATAAACACGTTAAACGCACGATTCTGACTCCTATTCCAACTTCCCTGGAGGTTTGAGTGATCGATATTCACCATTGAAGTGGTGACTTTTGAGTGATCAATACTGGTTCTCTTGGCAAATGACTCATCTGGTTGATCAATAACTGGGATTCATGTTAAATATGATTCCTTTTCTCATGATTATTATGAGTCAAGGGGAAACATGGGATTGAAAATGCACATGGCACAAAAGACTTGCTTGACATTTCCTAATACAGATTGGAGAGGAGATTGATGGATGGAGTGTTGGGAAACATGGCCAAGAGTGTCACGTTCACATTTCAGAGACAAGAAAGAGACATTGGGCAATGGCCTGAATTGTCTCAATTTGGAGTGAAGTCACTTCTTGCGAAGACATGGCACGATTTCAATTCCATTTTGGTTTTTTAAAGTCTATTGAAGATCGAGGAATCAAACTGTCTCCATTGAGTGTAATCTAAAGGATAAAGGAGATGAAGATAAATATTGGAGTACTACATTACAAAATTTAAATGGTCGGTGATGTGGCAGTGGTGCATTTTATTGAAGACATAGTACGATCCATTGAGCCTCTGACTTATATTGTACCATCTGTGGAAGTCTCAGTTTAGGAGATCCATCATCCAACTGAATTTGAAGGTTCATGCCAGCAGCAGGATTATTATTTTGTTAACCTTTTCCCTTTTGACTAGTTTTCAACAAGAACATTTTTACAATTGGGTATTACTAATTCTTTCCCATTGCGGTGTTTTTCCCCATTCATCCCCTTTTATTGGTCTTTGCTTCCCGTCACAAGAAAAGACATTGCCTTTAAATCATAAGTGGGCACTCAGCAACAAGGTTACATCACTCACCTGCAGCCAGTTTAAAAAACAAAAATACATAAAAATACATTTTACAGAATGGGAAACGAGATACATCAAGGGAGAAATTATGTCAAGTTATGCAATTATTTATCTTCAAAAGTTGCTAAGAGCAACCAGACCAGGTTTTACCATTTTGTTTGCGCCATATCAACAGCTAGAAGGTAACAAAAACACAAAACTTATCGGATCATCATCATTTTGAAACATAAATTCAAGTCAGTAGTTGGTGCGTCAGACCAAACAAAGATTTTTTTCTAAAACATCGACCTTTGATAAAAGAATGCAAAACGATGGGATAGTTAACAACCATCTATGCTTCAAATATCATTTTAAGCGGCGTGAGCCATTCCAAGTTTTGGAAAGAAGTTTAGAGAGTGAGAGGGTCTTTGTATGGTATTTGAAAAGAAACTAGTCGCACAATCCATTTCTTACTCTTTGAGTTATTATTTCTTGAAGTGGCTTGAATCGAAATTAGAAAAGCAAAAACCATGCATTGGTTTAGAACGAAATTTCATAAACAATTTTGTTACTCAACCCTTCATGAAACAAAAAATGTCTGAATTCTTTGGATGGCAAGCGAGCGATAAAATTAATGGTTTCCATAACGTTCGTCTCCAAATGAAACCTTACTTGGATGGGGTTGACAACGAATTTATATTTCCATCTCAATTAAACGCCGAAGTCTTCTCAAAGTTAGGTACTTAAGAAGGAAAAAAAGTAGCAATTTACCAGAAGAGGGCAATGAGATTTCAAAGAGAATAACTCTTGACTCTGAGGTTCAATTGAGATGAAAATGGAAACACGAAGTCTACCCAACTAAAGCAAGTTCTCATTTGAAAAGTGATACAATTGATTTGTTCCTTCTGGAAACTACAACACTTACTGCAAGCCTCGTCGTCCGTAAAAAAATACTGGTTCCTTATTGAACTCAATCTTCAAAAGCCATTTTGACCAATCACCACTAACCCATTTTTTCCCCAATGCATTTCAACTCTATCCAACGGTGATTAGATAGGTATCTATGATGGCTGGGCCATTTTATGACTTGGACTAATGTCGATAGCCAATGACGTTCGTTACCAGGATGAGTTCATTAATCCTGAGTGATAAGGTTGGGGAATATCCAGAGATAACTTTCGAGTCTTCCATCCATTCGACATGCATGACTAGAGCTCGTAAATTACTTCCAACGCTAGAGCACGCTCGATCCACCGTTGGAAAAAGAAGCTCAACTCCATACCTTTACCTCCATCCCCTCCTTCAATTTAGCCAGAGCTTTGAACACTGAACACCTCGGGCCATCATTGAAGGTGTGCAACTGTATACCTCGATCGTACTGTACATGTTATTCCGGCGGATTTCTCCCTCTCCCAAATGAAATTGATTCTACTAGTAGAAGCTCAGACTGAAGTTGCCGATGATGCATGAAGCGACTGAAACAAGAGGAGAACAAGAAGCTGAACTGAAGTAGTGGCCAAAGTCCTCACTCGCCGTGACAACGACTTCCCGAATAAATGCACCCCTTCTTTCACGATTTCTAGCGAATTCTTTTCTTTCGTAGAGTGGTCGTTAACCCAAAATTCAAAAAAAAAAAAAGTTTTTCAAAGCTCGACAAAGAACATATGACGATGTTCTTTGGAAATGTTTCAAAGTTCAGCATTGCAATCCCTCAGGCTTAATGTTGGATGAATAAAGTCAGGCTTGAGTCAGATCAGAGACCGCAAAAGTGCGTGATCAATCCTTTTTTTTTCATCTCCATAGCTTTAAAGCTGTCGTTGGCCTGCGCTTTATGTACAAAGTCTTGTTCCAACACATTGCAGAAGCCGGGAACGCATGGGGTCGATCGATATTTCGGCTTGATATCTTGGAACCCGATCACGTGACTCAAACTCGAGAAGATATTGGCCGTTTCCGGCTTTCGCTCGGATCCGTTCCACCGATTCCACCCTCGTTCTATGTTTGTAAATTGTAGTTATGGAGCATTCAAATGATCCCACATCTTTGTAGGGCACGCTATTTTTGGTGACCCATGATGAACCTGGCTGCAGTCTCACAGTTTTTCTCAGGAAAAAAGCTGTCTGAGTTCGAAGGATTATGGCGGCAGCGAAGAGCCATCTGTCCATCCATCCACGCACTTCCGTTCGTTGAACGGCGAGCGTCGCGACGAACGCGGGTTCGAAACCCGGGTTGGGTCGGTGTGAGCGTGCCGAAAGTGAGAATTGAGAGAAGCTCTTCATGCTTGGGAGCCGGTTACACAGATGAATTTGTGAACAGTCATCATTTGCAGTCGAAGAAGCCTCCTAAAAGGTCCTCCGGCAGCTTTGCTTCACAAAATAAATCTACAAATTCCCTCCTCTGGGCACGGAAAAACTTTGAAAATCTATCAACATGGTGAGCGATAACTTCCTGTTCCTTAATAATTTTGTTCATTTTGGAGGTAGCATGACCATAGATGGTTATGGTGATTTTCTGAGGGCTTGGATAGCAGTCAAGGGTGTGGTCCTTTTAGACCACACTGTTCCATAGCACTATTGGGAAGGTATTTTTGGGTTGCAAATCCTCTCTTATCACTTTATCGCATGTGGGAAACGGATGATTCGCTTAGAAAGAAGGAGGAGGGGTCATTATTACTCCCTGATATGAGGAAATTAGCTCTGATATAATTGCCCGTTCGTGAGTAAGCAGACACTTTTTGTGATGAATCATCCGGATTTCCCTGATTGGAAACCGAGGAAGGCGACACCTAAAAGATATCCATCATGATTTCGATTATCTCTAATTGCAGCGTGAATGTATCTCTATTCATCTTGGCCAAGCCGGTTGTCAAATCGGCAATGCCTGTTGGGAGCTCTATTGCCTTGAGCATGGCATCCAACCTGATGGTCAAATGCCATCCGACAAAACCCTCGGAGGCGGGGATGACTCCTTCAACACTTTCTTCTCTGAAACTGGGGCCGGAAAGCACGTTCCCCGAGCCGTTTTTGTCGATTTGGACCCCACTGTGGTGGATGAGGTTAGAACAGGAACCTATCGACAATTGTTTCACCCCGAACAGCTCATCACTGGCAAGGAGGACGCCGCCAATAACTATGCCCGTGGTCACTACACCATTGGCAAGGAGATTGTGGACTTGGTCTTAGACCGAATTCGCAAACTGGCCGACCAATGCACTGGCTTGCAAGGATTCCTGATCTTCCACTCCTTTGGAGGAGGTACTGGATCGGGATTTACATCCTTGCTTATGGAGCGATTGTCGGTGGATTACGGCAAGAAGTCCAAACTAGAGTTCTCCGTGTATCCTGCTCCTCAGGTGGCCACAGCGGTGGTGGAGCCTTACAACTCCATCCTGACCACTCATACCACTCTGGAACACTCTGATTGCGCCTTCATGGTCGACAACGAGGCCATTTACGACATCTGCCGACGCAATCTGGACATCGAGCGCCCCACCTACACCAACTTGAACCGTCTGATCGGTCAAATCGTTTCCTCCATCACGGCTTCTCTCCGTTTTGATGGCGCCCTGAATGTGGACTTGACCGAGTTCCAAACCAACTTGGTGCCTTACCCCAGGATCCATTTCCCCTTGGTGACCTATGCGCCGGTCATTTCTGCCGAGAAAGCCTACCATGAGCAGCTGTCTGTGGGCGAGATTACCAACGCCTGTTTTGAGCCTGCCAATCAGATGGTCAAGTGTGACCCTCGCCATGGGAAATACATGGCTTGCTGCATGCTCTATCGGGGTGATGTGGTCCCCAAAGACGTGAATGCGGCCATTGCCACCATCAAGACAAAACGGTCCATTCAATTTGTGGATTGGTGCCCAACCGGCTTCAAGGTTGGCATCAACTACCAGCCCCCAACTGTGGTGCCTGGAGGTGATCTGGCCAAGGTCCCTAGAGCCGTGTGCATGTTGAGCAATACCACTGCCATTGCTGAAGCCTGGGCTCGATTGGACCACAAGTTTGATTTGATGTATGCCAAGCGTGCCTTTGTCCATTGGTACGTGGGCGAAGGTATGGAGGAGGGAGAATTCTCTGAAGCTCGAGAGGATTTGGCCGCTTTGGAGAAGGATTACGAGGAAGTCGGCATGGATTCCTTGGAAGGAGAGGGCGAGGAGGGAGAGGAGTACTAGGATGAATCATTCAAACCTTCTTACTCCTTGAAAACTGAAAGAAAGCAAAGCATCGACAACAGAAACAGCAACAACAACGCGAGGAGCAACATTTAAGTCAAATATAAAAGCTTTTAAATGGTCCTCCGTTCATTCCACTTTTTTAAATTGCTAACTTGAAATTTTGGAATTAAAGCAAATCAGTATCCATCTTCCACCATGCATTCAACATTGAAGACAATAAAAAAGAGCAATTCACAAAACTTTGTTTCACAGAAAGTTTTGGTCCGTTTTCTTTATTGGTTTTGATAGAAACTCACGCCGCTTGTACAAAGAGAGAAAGTGAACAACATAATTTTCGATCAAGCCTGTCAAATTTCGTGGGCTTTTCGCTTCCTGTTGTTTTTGTAGACCAACTCAGCCATGTCCATCTTGTGCGTTCTCCGGAAAAGCCAATCCTCAATCTGCTTTCGGGATTGTTTGCCCACCTGGAACAACTCGTTTTCAACCACATCCAGAATATCTGTCTCTCGACCACTGGCGTTCATTTGACAATGTTGGGAGCTGTCCAGGATGTATCGGAAACGTTTCATGATCATGTCTACTAACACTGAGCCCAGATGATCATCACCCTCGCCCACGTGAGAATGTTTGAACCTGAAGCAAATAATGAAAAATTGTTCATGTTTTGACGTTTGAGCAATGTTTGGGTCTGTTATTGTGAAAGCAATTATGCTTTTTGAAATTCCTTTCTTGCGGAAAATCAAAGAAAATTTTCTCATTACAGAGAGACTTCAGATTCAGAAGTATGTGTTTTTGTCAATACCAACGTTAAAGATGCAGATGGTTTAATTTAAGCATGACTTTTTTTAATCGGCCCTTTTTTTGCCCCAAAAAGTCGAAAAACGCTAGTTTTATGCAAAACCAAGTCCCCAAAAATTGAAAAAGCCTTTCAATGTCGCGAAAGAAACTTGTTTTTTGGTATAACTAGTGTTTTTCAGCAAATAGCTCAGCTGCTTCATGGATTAATGTTTCATTTAATTTTAAATGAACAAGTAACCTAATGGTCTTTGAATATGGAATGAAAAGTTTACCAAAAAATGTTATTTTTAATAGGTTTTAAGGTTCATAAATTTTTCCCTGGGCCTAAACTTATGTAATTCAATAAAAGAACAGTTGCTCCCCATTGAATTGTGGGTCCAAAACTGCCAAGATATCTATGGGTATTTCGATCCAAACGTAAAAAGCCATTTGACACATTGTGACGTGTTTGTCCAAATTGAAATTGTTTCGATAAATATTGAAGTATGTAGATCCCACCTCGGGTGGAAGTCTGTTCCATGTTTGGACGGCTTGAGTTATAAAATCTTCCTGATGGATGTTTTGATAAATAAAAACTCAATTTATTTTTCCCCTTTCTTTTTTGTGTGTTGACCTAAAATCGCATGAGCAATACAAATTTTAAAGCGAATTATACATGTTCATAATTGTTTTGGTCGAAACTTTTGGTTTCAGTTAAGAGCCCTTACGGCCGATCACTACTCTTGTAGAAGAACAAAATGTAGTTGAAATATACAGAAAAGATTCCACAAAACACGAACTTCTTTAAAGCATTCAGTTTAGGTCGTATTGACAGAAACAGAACCGTCAGTTTAAAGAACCTTCGAATAGCAGTCACGTCATTTTTCTTTAATAAATTTACTGTCGAAACTGACATCAAGTCTACATCAAAAACACTTGCATATTCAATGGTTCTCTAGATCCGACAAACCACTAAGATATTATTAAGCTTAATCAATTCGGACTAGCTTTGCTCCAATTAAAATCGAAGTCGAGATTAGTTCAATTTTTCCCCCACTCATAAACGGCTTTGTAATGTTGTAATGTCGTTGAAATTCCAATGCATTACTTTCGTCCCTATCAAATACATACCTAAGTAACATGGCCCCCACTCGATAAAAGTGTTTGGGTCCCACTTTGGGCAAATTCAAGCTAACCGGGTCCGCCCTCAGGATGGGTCTTCGTTCCAAAGTGAAAATGGGTGGTACACCCAACTCCACGGACACTTTGGCTCTCAGTAAACTTTGAACCATCCACAAGGGCAGCTCCATTTTCACGCCCACTCTTAAATCCTCCACGGATTGGGTGGAATTGGGGTTCATCCCACCCTCATTGTTCTCATCCTCATCATCTGAATGAGCTTGTTGGGAAGCTGAAGGAGCCAAAAAAGCACATCCAATCACGGGAGCTAAAGTTTTCAGCGGAAGACGCTCTTGCGAGGCCAAAATGTCGTCAAAATTAAAATAGGACATGGAGAATCACTTGAATCTCCCGCTTTGTTTTAATGTCAACACAAAAGCGATCCCGGGCCCATTGAACTATTGTAAAGAGAGTGCAGTGCCATGAGAAAATACAAGTTGATTAACAAGGCACACTTTACAATACTAAGATATAGGCAATATAATTAAGGGCTTAAAACTAGTCATTATCATTGTAAAAATGCATACGTAAAAGAATTAAAGTCATTCCTCCTAAATGATCAAAAATTGATTTTCCTCATGGATGAAATTTTCAAAGTGACCGCACTTTCTTTCGTTTATAGAAGGAAGCAATAATGCTTGAACTAAGATCTAAATTGGCCGTAAATGGTGTCTATTGTATGGAATCATCAGTATTTACGGGAAAATAAAGAAGTAAACAAGGATAATAACGCTGCTAAAAATGTATGGTCATAATATTTTAGAAAGAGTTCGTCACCCTCATCCTTTCTTCTGAATCATCGCCATATTTTTTGGACTTCAGTTATGCCAATCTTGCTTGAATCCTCAACACTTTAAGACCCTCTTGATTAATAGATGCCCTTGTCTTTTTGATCCAAGGCTTATTGGGAACATATATAGCAATCAATAAAGCTATGAAATATACCATCATCGAATTTTAAGCCTTCTTCATGACTCAGTGCTTCATCTTTTTAGTTTGTTCTTACAAAATTTTCTTCCTGGCGAATGGTGAAAACCTAACATGGCGTTCCTGAAAGGATTACGTCTGGGTTCAGGCCTGACAAAAATAGCTGTATTAGCCATTTTTGTAGAAATCAGCCCGCTGAAAAATGTCAATTCGAAGGACTGGTCGTGGAGAACGTAATTATAACTTTCTTAACACAAAATTCTCAGAGGTATCCTTGGCCTGGTTAAGCCTCTCAAAGGCAAACAAATAACCACACTTTGTATTTTACTTCATTCGGACCTTTGCAGAACTTCTTCTTTAACTAACAATATTGTAGTATAAAATGATCAAATCCCTATTAATGGAGCATGTTGGACACAAAATGATCTTACTTTTAAGCCTCGCTACAACCGTTTAAATGCCTCAAAATACAAATGGATAACATCACGACCACCCAATGGTGTCAGATGACCTCTTAACTGATTCCAAAGTTGTCAACCCTGCTGGTTTTCAATGTTTCAGCAACGACAGCGGAGCTTGCTTCAATTCAGTGGCTGATCGATGCAGTGAAGAGCAAGACACTTCATCAGGTTCACCATCGGCTAAATCATGTCGGGTGGCCGTTACCACTCCTCTGGCGCCAATAACACGCCCCTAGGCGCCATTCGTCCCGCCTTTCCTCCCAGTGTTCCCACGGGAGGCTCATCTCTCCTCAAACCCAACTATCTATCAGGTAATACTACTACTATTCTCTGTCACGTGACAGCCTGAATGGATTAAAACAAAAATCGAAAATTCGGATTAAGGAGTCATTTGTCAGAAGTAATCCGGGTTTATGTAATAGAATTAATGTTACAGTCGATTGATGGAATTCAAGAATAAAAAATATGAGTTGTGCTTTTATTTTGGTTGTATTGTTAATGAGGTAGATTGTGTTCTACTGCCATGTTCTAAACCAGGGGTCAGCCACCACTTTTGGATCAAGGCCCACCAAATTTGAATACATGTTGTCTGGGGCCCATCAAACAGACTTTGGTGGGTTCAGGGGCCCACAAATTAACGATCAAAGAGCTTTGGGCCCACGAGTACAGTACTATGGATGGCTAGTGGGTCCACTACCGGGGCCCACCGGTTGCCTACCCCTGTTCCAAACCATAAGAAAAATTAAATCATTGATTGATTGAGGACTAACAATGTTTTGTTTGTTTCAAAATTTATATTTAGTTTCTCTTCAGACCCCAAGTTTCATAAGAGACTTTTAGCAAATTGAAATGTGGTACTCAGCCACTAGGAATTGAACAAAACATTTTGGAAACATTTATTGTTCTAGATTTCCTATCCTGAATCATTGCTGATCCCACTTATCATTTGAAGAAAAGCACTGGTGCAGAACAAAAAATAATAATTTTTAGCAAAGAAAGTGTCTTAAATTTTGTCTGTGATTTGTTCCCTTCATCTTTTATAGGAGGTGGTCTGGCCTCTGGTGCACCGCTTGGAGGCTCAGGCGCCAATGATGCCTCTGATGACGTCAAAAAGAAGCTCGCCTTAGAGACTATCTTGAAATTCAATGCTGAGCAGGCTAAGAAGCGCGCTGCCATGGGCGAGCCTGCGGAGCCTCCGCCACCACCTGTTGTCGGCGGCTTGCCCGGCATGCCAGGCGCTGGACCGCTAGCTGCGGGGTCATTTGGGGCGCCCTACCAGGCGGCTTATGAGGGCGCCAGTAGCTTAGGTGGTGGTGGGATGAAGCGGGAGCGCGAATCTGAAGATTCGGCAGCCCGTGCTGAGCGTCGCAAGAAGCGCAAATCACGCTGGGGTGGTGGTGAAGATGAAAAGACATTCATTCCGGGCATGCCTACCATGATGCCGCAAGGATTGAGCAAGGAGCAAGAGGAGGCCTATCTCTGTAAGTGTTTATGATATTTAGGGTCTTCGATGGGATGGGAGGGGGGGTTGGTCTTGGGTACTGATCCAAGATGTAGGATTTGAAATGCGTAAGATGTATGATATTTTATTTGTTCTCCAGTCCCTCGCTCTCTCTCAATATATTCTCAAGGGTATAAAATCGATATTCATGTGGGACTGGGGCTGAGAGGACTGGCGTGTTTCTAATTTTGGGGCTTCTGGCCCTGTTTAACCCGTTCTTTTTAGTGCAACTGAAGATTGAGGATACATCTCGACGATTGCGGAGTGGGGATTTTGGCATACCTATCAATCCAGAAGACAGGTTGGGCATTCATTCAAGTTGTTGTGTTTTTCTTGGGAGACCATCTATATTCAAACCATTTATGCCGCCATCTTTCCATCCATCCATCCATTCCTCCTTCCATTCATCCATCCAATTTCCACGGAACGATCACCTCCAGCATCTTATTCATGATCGTTAACTCAGTGTTTGATCTTTACTCATCTTGTCCATTTATCAGCCATCTTAGTATTTCCAAACATATTCAAAAAGCACTCCTATTGATGTAAAAACTCTTTGAAAAAAGATAAGAGAAATTGATACATTTAACGTAAGCCTTTTTAAAGTCTGAGGTGATGAAAGTGTGGAGAAAGTGGGATCTAATGGCCGCGTTTGGTCAGGAACCTGAATTAACTTTCTCGTTTCCAGGGCTAATTTAATCTTATTACAGCCAATCAATCAATCAATTTCTTTCCGCTAATCAACAACTTTTTTCTCCTCGACTTAGGGCAACATGAAACAAACACTTGCATTTTATTCGCAGGAATTAATCGCAAACTTAATTTGCCCCTACAGAAACTGAAATCACTTTTCTTTTTCCTTAAACACTTATAACTAGCTTTCATATGCCCTTTCTCTTCCTTTTAAACCTTGGGTTTCCGATCTTCTGTTTAGGTCTCCCTCTCCCGAACCCATTTATTCATCGGATGGAAAGAGGATGAACACGCGGGAATATCGAAAACGACGGGAATTGGAAGAGCTGCGTCACAACTCCATCACGCGCATGGTTGAGATCAACCCTGAGTACAAACCTCCTCCAGATTATAAGTAAGTACACTTAAGTGAAAGCTTGTTCTCCGACCTTCATTTGTATCGTTTGATTTTTAGGCCGCCCATGGTGAAAGTAAGCGACAAGGTCATGATTCCCCAAGATGAGCATCCGGACATCAATTTTGTGGGCTTGCTCATTGGACCCCGTGGAAACACTTTGAAAGGTCAGTTCAAGGAGAGTGCTAACCAGGTCCTTGCAGATTTTGACTGTATATCTTATATCTTTTCTTTAGCAATGGAAAAGGATACCGGTGCCAAGATTATCATCCGAGGCAAAGGGTCAGTGAAGGAAGGAAAAGTGGGACGAAAAGATGGCCAACCCTTACCTGGTGAGGATGAGCCCCTTCATGCTTATGTAACGGCCAATAATCCTGAGGCAGTGAAGAAGGCCGTGGATAAGATCAAAGAGATCATTAAGCAAGGCGTTGAAGTGCCTGAAGGCCATAACGACCTTCGAAGAACCCAATTGAGAGAATTGGCCCTGCTGAATGGTACTTTAAGAGAAGGCGATGGGCCCCGTTGTACCAACTGCGGTGCGTCCGACCACAAATCGTGGCAATGCCAAGACAAACCCAACTATACCAACAACATCATCTGTTCAATGTGCGGAGGAGCCGGACACATCGCCCGAGATTGTCAACAAAGACGTCATGGGGGGGAAGAATACGACGAGATGGGTGAAGGAAGTGAAAGTGGCGTTGGAGGCGGAGAGGGCAAGAACAAAATGGACGACGAGTACATGTCCTTGATGGCGGAATTGGGCGAGGGACCGCCACCTCCCGCACCAGGACCCGAGCGTCCATCCAAACCCTGGCAAAGAGCATCTGGGAATGTGTTCACCCCCAGACATCAAGCTCCAAGGGCCATCATGGGGCCTAGAGGTGGCGGGGGAGGAGGTCCCCCTCCCCCTCCCCCTGGGGAATTTGGACCTCCATCTCATAATTCAGGTTGGGGTGGAAGTGGTGGAGGAGGAGGAGGAAAGCCGCCAAATCTCATGCAACAGAGCGTTCCCCCACCTTGGCACCAAGGAAGTGGTGGAGCAAGTAGTTGGAATCAACCTCCTCCGCCAGGAGCAGGGCCACCCCCACCACCCCCAGGCACTAGTGGGCCCAGGGGTGCCGCTCCCCCTCCTTCAGGGGGATGGGGTAGCCAAGGTAATGGAGGCACCGGTTACGGAATACCCCCACCTTACATGGGAGGCCCTCCACCTCCCCCGGGCAGCTCCAGTTCCGGGGCAGGAGGAGGCTATGGTATGGCATCGCAATGGGGTAGTGCCCCGCCTCCACCTCCAGGGTCAAGTGCGCCGCCCCCGCGACCTCCCCCAGGGGCAGCCGCTTATTGGCAAAATGCGGGATGGTCGCAAGGAACCATGTTGCCGCCCCCGGGCGCCCCGCCCCCACCGCCCCCAGGAGCTTCGGGGAGCCCTAATGGATTGAACATTTCCAGTCTGATTGCCGCCCCGCCTCCCCCTCCGCCTAGTTCTTAAACTCTGGCTCACTGGACTGGAAGGTGTGAACGAATTTGAATCCGTGGAAGAAGTAACTGTAAGAATGTATGAATGAATGTACAAATCGATTGCGAATTGGAAATAAAGTTAATAAACATCAATATGTTGTTTGATTACATTAAAAAGATTGGTATAGAGCAAAATAAGGCATGAACTCTTACATTAAGTGGTTGACGATGTGAAAAAAACAGTGTTAGCTAAAAAAAATCATCTTGCGCCGGTAATCAGGACCACTCGGTCGCCTCTGGGACTACATACTTTCGAGAATTCATACTTGGTCAATTTTTTAGTAGAGAATTCGAGAAAAATCGAAAAATAGCCCAAAATTTGTTCCCTTTCAGTTTTTTGTGATTCGATTTTGAAGCCACGCTTTCATGCCACTCTCATAATTGAGCATCAATTTGGCCACCCTGCACATTCAGCTGTTATCAAAACACGCTGTGTCTGTCTGTCTTTCTCACGTGGACGTAGACTTAGGAATATAAATAGTAGTGTCAATCCAAACTTATTTTCCCGTAGCCCATTGTTGCCCAACAACCCTAGTGATCCCGTTGGTTCATCGCCAACGTCTTGAAGGAGGCGTGTCGGCTTGTTTTTTGACTGAAAATGCCGCAGAACGAGCACATCGAGCTTCATCGTAAGCGTCATGGACGACGTTTGGATTACGAGGAGAAGACGCGCAAAAAGGCGGCTCGTGAGCCCAAAAAGCGCGCGGCCACGGCCAAAAAACTTAGAGGATTGAAGGCCAAGCTCTACAACAAGAAAAGATTCTCCGAAAAGGTAGCTAGTAGTTATGATAATCATCGTCAAGGCCTAACGGCAAACCGACCGTTTCGATATTTCAGTTGAATTGAAATCATAGTTGCAACCTTAGTCTAAAACTTTCTTGTAGAATTTGAACGGGACACCTTAAGTTCGATTCACCTTAGAGTCAGACATAATCCTTACACAAAATTTGAATCGTCCGGTAATGATGAACTTGATGGGACCCGGTCGGAAAAGCATGGCTTAACAATAGTACAAAGTAGCGAGATACTATTATTGAAAAGCTTTGGAGTTTTAGACTTTGTTTAAAGGTTCAACTGTTTTCTTAGGACATTTTCAATGAGTGCCAACTTTGGGGATTTAATATTTACAAGAATTCTATAATCTCTCTTCTTAACAATAGTTCATCGAATTTTTGTATCTTTATTTCATTTAAAATTAAAAAAATTCAAATCAATGTTCCTTAGCGAGGAAAAACACAGTTAAAAAATGTCAACTCGTAAATGATATTTTAAGAAAATATGTGATAAACAACCCCGAGATTTTGGAGTTTATTATGCTTTAAAGGCATGAAAAAATGTAATTGCACAAACCAGTTCGACGTAAAGCAAGGTAAAATGTGCGATAGCCTTGGACATCATTTGATCACCCGTTATGATTGTCTTAATTAGTTTTAATTTTCACGCTACTTTGTACTGTTGTAAAGCCACGTTTTTCCGACCGTGTCCCATC
>CM021315.1:2252904-2276943 GCA_010645155.1 Tigriopus japonicus
CACTCTTTATGATTGTCTTAAATAGTTTTAATTTTCACGCTACTTTGTACTGTTGTAAAGCCACGCTTTTCCGACCGCGTCCCATCAAGTTCATCATTACCAATCATCCAATGATGGAAAATTCAATCCTTCAAGTTTCAATGTTAGTCATCAAAGTGGCTGCAAAAATTAGACGTTGAACATTTGAAGTTCCATGAAAAAAATGTCATTTAGTCTTGATACATTTTACTTTACCCACCACGAGACAATTAACGCCTGCATAAAATTGTATTATTCATGTACTGTATATTTAATGATTTACAAGTATGCATGTTTATAGTACTGTATGCCATATATCATGGTTTTTACTTTTCTCCTATCAACGTGTAACAATTTAATTTTGAAGGTTTTCATTAGTGACTTTTTATGGCATATTTGTATTGTATGCAAATCAGATCGAAAATATTGGGGCTCATCTTTCCAGTTCACTGTTGTTCAGCCTCCAATTAATGGATTTGCGTTTCATACAAAATCAAAGAACCGACCTCTATCCCAATGAGAAATGGCATGTATTTGCCATTTCTCATGTATTTGCAACTAATATTTACGCTAACTGTACGTAAATATTTCAGAATGTCTAATCATTCATGTTTTTTCTTCGCCAAGGTTCAACTCCGCAAGAAGATTAAGGCCTTCGAAGAAAAGTCCACCGAAACGACCTTGGATCGCCCTGAGGATGGCGCCGTTCCCGCTTATCTTTTGGATCGTCAAGACAAACAGACCGGCAAGGCCATTGCGGCCCAAGTTAAACAGAAACAAAAGGACAAAGCCGCCAAGTACAACGTACCGTTGCCCAAGGTTCGAATGCAGTCTGAAAACGAAGTGTTTCGGCCTTTGAAGAGCGGCAAACGCGGCAAGAGCTGGAAACGCATGGTCACCAAGGTCACATACGTGCCCGATGACTTCACCCGAAAACCGCCCAAATTCGAACGCTTCATTCGACCCACGGGATTGCGGTTCAAAAAGGCCCATGTGACCCATCCTGAACTCCGCACCACGTTCTGCTTGCCCATCATTGGGGTCAAACGCAACCCATCGTCCACTATGTATACTAGTTTGGGGGTCATTACCAAGGGTACTATTATCGAGGTGAATATTAGTGACCTGGGTATGGTGACGGCGGGGGGAAAAATTGTGTGGGGAAAATACGCTCAGGTCACGAATAACCCCGAGAACGACGGGTGTATTAATGCCATCTTGTTGTTGAGTAAATGAAGGAAGATAAATGTGTTAAATTCAGACAGGACAATAAAGCGAGTTTTGATATTTTTGAGTATGAAAATGTGTTCTAATATCTAACAAAAGTGGGGAGATGGGGTAGCGCAGTTGCTTACGCGCGACTGAGCCATGCTCGGGCTCATGGGTTCGATCCCAGGTCTTCCCCCACATCCCCAAACTTGAGTCTAGTGGATAATCGCCTTGAATGGCGCACCTTGAACCAAAAATGGCCCTCCCACGCGTACATCCATTTTTTTAATAACGTGATATTGACTTTGTGAAAAATATCCACTGTGTTTAAAAACACGCATTTTTATAATGGACTCGAACCTATCTTAATGTCGTCAACCTTTGGCTCAAGACACTAATTGAAGATTTGCATCCATGGTTTGTCTAGTCTTATCTAAGTTAAATCAGGTTGAGAACTACTTGAAATCGCACTTACTTTGTTTCGTTTTTATTTTGCTTGTGGTGGATTTTGGGGCTGTCCCCAATACTAGTGTCTTTCCGCAAAATTTGAATCATCCTTTCAAACTAAGTGATTTGCTGCGATGTGTGCATTTTTGTTTGAAGAGTCACTTTTTTGGATGTGTTGAGCTAGGTCTAAACACAGATCATATAATGACCATTATATGGTCTGTGGGTCTAAATTGCAGATGCAAATAAACATAAGAAAAGTCAGAATTGGTTAAATCAGTTTAGTTTGTTTTAGAAAAGAATCAAGTTACCTCCAGAAGCGTATGTAAGAAAAATGGTCTCATTTCGGGTTTGGAATGAGCTTCGGGATATTCTTACCTTTTGAACGAAAGAAAAGATGCAAAGTTGCAAATGAACAACCAATTTTATTTCATCTGTGTAAAATAAAAGTGCCAATTATCCTTGACAAGATTCGTTCCCATTTCAAACTAAAAGTTCGGCAAGTAAAGGCCTTCACAATCTTTTTCGAAAGTGAATCCAGGTTCGAAATCCGTAATTTGACTAGTCCAGATGTCCACCAATTCTTTTTCATTCTTCAAGACATCCGCTTGGATCTCAGGTCCCAAACATTGCAAATAGTTCTTGGTGCAAGTGTTTTGCCAAAGGTCTTGGACGGTACATAAAATACGGGTGAAAAAGGATCTACAATAGAAAAGAAGAATTAAAAAAAAACAAATTTCAATGCTAAAGCCTTACCGCTTTAGATTCAAATCTTGCGAGAAGTCCAAAATCGCCATGGCCTTATCCCGACGATCAATAATATCTGATTGGCAAAGGTTCAAAGTCTCTCTACTGGACTCATATTGGTTGAAAGAGCATTTCGAGCTTCCCGTGACTTGTTTGACCATTTCATTCTCGTTTTTATAGAGAGTAGGGCAAGAGTCAATGAAGGCTCGACCAAGACTGGTGTCGTTATTGGCCTTCCTAAAGTGGTTCTTGATAACGTTGTACTTGACATTGGTCAATTCCTGATCCGACCAACACTCTGGTCCAATGGTTGGCACACAAACATCCACCTAAAAATATCGGATTAAGATTATACATCATGCATTCCAATACATATTTTCTCTTTCTCTTATTCAGCAAATGTTTGCTCATTTTTTGACGTTATCTCTTAAAGCCTACGAACCTACGAGTTCTTTGAGTCGCTTAGCTTTTTGATATGATTTCATCACATAAACTTCAGGGATTTGCAATATTGAATACTTTTAGTATTATTTGCAATATTTTTGAGCTTTGTAGACCCATCCGATTATACCACATTCATATAAAAAAAATTACTAGGATTGAAGCTCTGCTAGTTTCCAAAAAGTTTCCAAAAAAAGAAAATGTGCGAAATGTTGTCGGTCCATCACTACAAATGCGTGATTTTTTTTGCTGAAACAGCAATTGCAATTTGATATCAGCTGTTTTCACCTTCCACCGGACCATTCTATATGGCTTTAAACCGCTGTAAACAAAATAGGCAATGGCGGGTAGCAACATTTACTCGGTCATGGAGAAGTGGGGATTAGTTCGGGAACACCTCCAACCGAAAACAACTGAAATATTGATGTCCATCATGATTCAAGAGCTTATAGAGTCTAGACCGTTCATAAACATTTTAGTCACAGGAAATACACCTTAAAAAACTGCGGATATAGGTTGAGCCAGCCACGCTTTCCGATTTGGTCGATAACATCCCACATATCATTTCCAAGGGTAAAAAGACTTTTTAGGGATATGTTGGGCGTTAAGTCGTTCAAATCTATTCTTAAATAATGAAATATTTTGGTTCAACATTTCGATAAAACATTCATCTCACAGTGATAAGTAGGGCCCGGAAAAATATTTGCAAAAAAGTGACTAAATATCCAAAATATATTTTTTTTTAAAACCCAAAATATTTTGAAAAAGGCGGGATATTAAAGAATTATTTTTTTTACAAAGCCATTTTTGGGTATTTTTGTCTGTGTGCACCGATTTTCCAAATTTTTTTCTGGTGAAATTGATGCATTTGGCCGTTTTGGGGGGCAAACTTGACATGTAATTGATTTAAACAATACAATTTTCAATTTGCCTCCATAGATGGCGCAGTTTTTTCGTATATGACAGTAGTTTTGATTGCGAATGTCTAATCTTAGTACAAATGCCATTTTGAAGAGATTTTTGTATTTTGGGTTCATTTTGGGAAGGCTCTTTTGAGCATTGGCCATTCATTTATTTTCCTCAATTTTGCCCGAAATATTTGTTTTTGACTAGAATATTCGTGAAAATATTTATTTTTCTTGAAACAGCCAAAATATTTAAAAAATCGAGGAAAAGTGGAGAAATATTTTTAAAATATTTTATATTTTAAAAAATTTATTTCCTGGCCCTACTGATAAGTGAAAATATTTTGGTTCAAAACTTTCATGTCAGGGTGTATCCATGCAGAAGAAATCAGAACTTTCCACCGTATTTTTTCGAAGCAAGAGGGTAAAACATAGATTTGAAAATTTCCGATTAAAAATGACTTTTTCCAAAATTTCCAAGATTTTTCCTAGTTAAAAATATGCGCTATGTATTTTTTGAATTAGATTTGCCGTAAATTTGAGATACATGCAATAAAGCCTCAAGTCACGATTTCCTTTAACATCACAGGATTGATGACAACAATAATATAATAAAATACAATTAATTAAAATTAATATAAAACTAGAGCCAAAAGTAGACTCCTCTATGATTAGCCTCGAAATTTTATTTTCATATCAAAATTTTTAACGACTTTCAAACAAGGTATGTTTTTGGTTGTCTTTGTTTTAAATTTTATGGTTCCAATTTAATTGTATGGGTGCACTTCCATTTTTTTCAAATACTATAGAATAATCAGCCGCAAACTGAAGATCTTAAAGAAAAGTTAAATTGTGAAGCAAATCCAAACTTTAACTTTCCACTTACCACTTCCTTGATTGAAGCACAAATGCCATCCCATAGATCACCACCCGCCAAATAAGTCTCGAAAATGATGGCATTGGCCTTGTTCTCACAAGCTAAGAAGCGATCGAAAAATCCGTCATAGGTCAAAGGATCGCACAAATCGGTTCGAGGGGGTTCTTCTTCAGTGGAACTTTGAGGATTAGGATTTGGATTGGGATCTGGGAGAGGTAAAGGATTAGGTACTCCAAAAGCCAATCCCACAAGGGAGCAAATTATAAGAGCAATCGTGTCTTTATAGACTCTCATATTTGCAAAGTTGCGAAAAACGTTTGTTAACTTTTGAAGTGATTCGTTCGACTTGGAAGTTCAGTCTGCACAAAACAAAGTTAGTTGCTCCTATTTAAAGCAGGACAAAAGGTAAAAAATACAACCACGAGGAAATTCCTGTTTTGGTTCAAGTATGAGACTATGATAATAATTCAAGCAGATGTTTCTTAAACGATGTAATACCATTCTAAAACGATACTTCACCTTTTTAGATTGAAGGAAATCTAAACTGCAAATACAGTCAAAGCTAGATGTTATTGTTAGATTCACTACACGTTTGAAATCGCAGACTAAGACAAATTTCGAAGTCACAGATTGAATTGTACGTTCACTACGTCTTTAGATAAACGAATAACTCTCGATATGATTATAATAATGCAGCTGACCGAAAATATTCCAATGTACTATTTTGGCTGTTTTAATGATTTTAACCCAAGCTTTAAAAGACGTCAATTGATGGTGTGAAAAAGGGGGCAAGTACTCTGCACTAAGCTCACTAAACAGTTTCCTTTACTTGCCTCACTTTCTGCGCCATCTACAAGCGTCTATTTTAAGTTTGGTTTGAAATCCTTAATTGGGAGAAAGTCACTTTTTAAATCATTCTGGGATTGATAAGGGTAATACTCTTCCGGCCTGATTTTATATGAAGCCAATATTCTTAGTCACAGGATGGTTTGAATACTTTGGTTTTTCATAATCGTTGATTATTTTTTTTTTCTTTGCGGATTTTTTATTACCGCTACAAGGAATGCGATTCCCTGTGAATTGAAGGATCTCTCCCGACTGCTTCAATTCGATCCCCAACAGGATTCGAACCTACACCGTCTGGGGAAGCACTTACTCTTGGCACTGTTAAGAACGCGCTAGTAGCCAGGGTGGGCATTTGATTTTTGGACATTTTGTCCACCCCTGTCCAAAAGGTGTCCAAAAATAAGGCTGTCCAAAAATAGGAGTGTCCAAAAGTGTCCAAAAATAGTAATTCGAAAAATAATGGTTAAAAACATTTTTAGAATAACAGTCTACAAACTTTCTCTCCAAAATAAACGTCACTTGACGAAATCTAAGCAAGGATAAGTCAATTCAGCATAAGAAACTTACACTTAATACATTAAATGAGCCAATACCTTGAAGGCCAAACTGGACATTTGAACTTTCCACTCTTTTCATTTGACCACCGAGCATCGTCCAAAATGTGGGAAAGAATGATCGACTGAAGGAATGAACGAACAAACGAATGTGAGACTGGGACTACTAATAACACGCTCACACCACACTTCATGTTAAACATAGTAATGAGACAAGAGAAGGTTACTTAGTATTTTGATTTATATTCCAAAGTTTATCATTGTTGCAAGTGTTTCCCATCCAAGAGGCAAGAAGTCTTTTGACCTGACTGTCCAAAAAATGTAAACTATAATAAAGCACACTCAAACTGATATCAGATTGCAATGTGGGTATTATAATGCTTTTGCCAAAGAATTAAAGCAGTGTTGTTTTACTATTAAAAAGACAAGACTCTTGTTTACAGATGAGGAAATAAAATGTAAATCTTGAAACATTTTGAACAGTTACACACATTTTACCATATTGAATAAACAATACATTTATTTTTTTTACCACTTTATTTACAAGTTATCATGGCAAAGTTTATTTCACCAAGTAATGTTCCCATTAATAGAACTATTTTTGTTTAAGAACACAACCATAGATTCTTTAGAATTCAATTACTTATGTAGTGTAACTGGTTTTTCGTCTGATTTGTACAACTTTCTTTTACGTTTGTTGGACTTTTGGACACTTATGGACATCTTTTGGGGATTTTTGGACACCCTCTGGGAATTTTTGGACACCTTCTGGGTATTTTTGGACACTTTTGGACACTTTTGGACACTTTTGGACACTAGGGTGTCCAAAATGCTCTCGATGTCGAAAAATGCCCACCCTGGCTAGTACACGTGGCCACTCTGGCTTCCTTTAAAATCACTCACATAATCTTACAATTTAGCTTCTTGTCCTAATTTTTTTCGCTTTTTAATGAAAACTTTTCTGCTTTAATGTTTAAATTCACACGAGTTTCTTAATTTTGAGAATAGTTTTTGTTTGGAGATGTTGTTACAAATTAAATTTTTTGATACATAAGCAAGTTAACAGACAGCTTTAAACGTCTTATGCTTTGCAACTATTAGGGGTAACATAAGTTTTGATTTCATTATGATCAGACTGGAAAGTGGTTGGTTTTACGCTTCCATTAACTTCATTTATTTACATTTTAAAATGGGTGCCAGGTTGCGTAGTTCAAAACTAAGTCGAACATCCCAGGAAACCCAAATTTTCAATCAATTCCATTTCTCTATTTTTCACAATCAATAAAATCATTTTCTCGAAAGACAAAAAAACCCTGACCAGAGGTTTGCTCTAAGACCAATGGCCATCGATTAATTCAACCATAAATCAACAATGATTTAAAGCAACGTTTGAGTATGACGTTTCGAAGCCTTAGAAACCTTTCAAACAATTGCAATCAATTTGAAATCCCTACAATTGAAGGCTGCTTTGACATTCATTTTAGTTCACTTTCATCTAAAGAACGATAGATGAAGCCTAAACACATCCCTGGAATTAGGTACAAACATGAGATCTTCAGGAACGCCCAATCGGTCCGTTTTAGAAGCAAGCACGATTCAGCTCTTGTAGGTTTTAATTAGACGCTCCGTAAATCTTTTTCGGATCAAGTAAATGACTCGGGATTTAGGAACGCCCTCGTTGGAAAGCCTCCCTCCTCTGAAAAAGGTCGTCCTCACTGGCATTTCCACGAAAAAAGATATTTAAAAAATACTCCCAACATCTCCAAGGCCATGACTTTGGAATAAAAAAATCCACACACTCACAACTACCTTGATTCTAGGAATGGAAATCATTGGTGATGAAGACTTGGGAACCTCGAATTTAGGATCGTCTCAAGGCAAAATCGTTTTCCGAGTCTTTGTCTCGAAATAACCCCGGATCTCGTGATCTTTAGTTTGCATGCCCAATGAGCCTCTCTTTTGATGAGAGCAAGGAAGCCACGTGTTTGTTGTGGGGACAAACAGAAGGGCCCACATCACATGAGCTAGCAGCAATGACGTAGTGCCTAAGTTGTCGGGAAAACTATTATTGGACAAGTTACCATAAAAAGGAAACCTTTGAATCGTCATTGTTTAGGCATTCCTTTTTCTTGAAAGCAAAGTGTATCAAAGATCAGAATGAAATTTTGATATTGAGAAATACGAAATTTCAAAATGGATATCATGACAGAAATGATATTAAGAACAATTATTGAAGGTTGCGTTTTATGTCTCCACGGCAGGGTTGGCCTAAAAGGTTGGTCTTTTTGTGTTTAATTTAGATTGCAGTTATACCTCAATTTGTTTTGCTCATTCCTCCCCAGAATTTGAGATAAATACTTTTGAAGCTTTGTTTTGAGTATGAACTAAGTACGCCAAAAATTATGTATTTGCTCGAATAAACATATCATTAAAAATGATTGGCTCACTGGCAAAAATTAATGAAATTTTGTGCAAAAAGGTAAATGTGGGGTACAGTTTAAGTCTTTGGTTGAAATAGTTGCCTCAAGCAGACTTCTCATAAAACAAGAGACATAAATTCCAAGTCAAAAATTGCAGGATCACCACATGAAACACATGAATGATTTATGTATGGAACTTTTTGTCTCTTCATTTGGCTTTCAAAACTCACTACAAAGCAAGTGCAAAATGAATGACATTGTAATCTTGGTACTTGGGCATTTGTTCAGGTTTGCCATTGTTTGGAATCCCGAAAACTTTGGTGTTACATCGTAACTAAAAGTGAAAAAATGTGATCAGAATAACTTGAAAAATATTGGCGTTTACTAAACATTCTGCTTTCGTCGTCTAAATTACCTTTAATGTGCACTCTATGTAAAGGAAGCCAGAGTGGCCACGCGTACTAGCGCGTTCTTAAACGTGTCAAGTGTAAGTGCTTCCCCAGACAGCGTAGGTTCGAATCTTGTTGGGGGTCGGATTGATGCTGTCGGGAGATATCCTTTCATTTACAGGGAATCGCATTCCTTGTAGCGGTAATAAAAAATCCGCAAAAAATAAAATAAGTAAGAAGGTTTTTTGAGAATAGAGCATAGAACGTGAGCACATCTGATTTTGGTGCCATACCCGCTCAAAAAATTATGATTTCTCATCATGTCAGCCAATTTCTAAAGTACTTTGTGTGTATTTACCAAAAAATGCTTCCTTTAATTGGTTTTTGTACAACATAACAATCATAAACGTTATGCGTCAAGAGCAACTCTTCGTTTTTTTAATGCTAACCAACCCTGTCTTTATTTCAATGTTATTTGAAGATTCACTTCTTAAACAGGAAACCTGAACCACATTTGTTTTAGCCATCAGTGCTATTTAAGAACAAGTAATTGATAAGTTCTAGCGAAACAATACGATTATAAACGCAAGACAAATTAACTGTAGCTTAACTATGAGAATCAATTAATCACAGGAATAGAATGAATACAGGTAAGTAGTAAATCAGAATGCGAACATAATAGTCCATACATTATGGCTAACACATTAATTGCCGTCTAAAAATACGTTTGAGACCAGTTTTTTCCATAAGCAGACAGAGAAAAAGTAAAGAAATAGATATTCTCCCATAAATTTCATGGAGTATAGTAACAAGAGCCTTGGATGTTGCTAACATATTGATTACCGTGTGTGGTCTCAGGGTGATACATTCCTGAAAATTCCGTTTTTCCGTTTTATGTCTGTGCCATTCAGACCCACTTGTCAAATTAATACTAATTGCCGCCTCATTCTTCAATGTAAATATAATTCAATATGGGGTTGGAAAGCAGCTAAAAAGGCTTTTGAATAAATTTCTTTGCGCAATGAAGGCCAAGGACTTTTTTCTTCAATCACCTTTAATTGAACTTTAGAAAACAGATCTCATTCATCGACATTTAAATGGCCATTTTTAACATACTCATGCTATAGAATCCTGTTTTTCTGAAAAAGGATGATCGGCGTTTTTTTCAATTTTAGTACAAAATATCACACTTTCAATGGTCTTCTACGTCAAACTTATTCTTACGTTATACGCTAAACATAAATCTTGAACTTCATCACCTTTTTATTCCAAAATATTTCCAAATGCATTTCATAACGTGTCTTATAAAATATTTTGGAATAAAAAGCTGATAAAGTACGAGTTTCTATTTAGAATATCAATTTATCCTTCCTAACCTAAAAGCCCGCCAAATAGGGAAAATAAAAACATATTCCCTCAACAACAATTCTAAAAAATAGAGCTTCATTTCAAGGCGTTGAGTGAAATGTTTTCTGGCAAAGATGTTAATTGAAAGGCTATAAAAGGTTGCTTTTTAATGTGGAAAACAGTTTCTTCTGTAATTTACAACGAAACTACCCTCGGGATTACCGTCTTTGTAAAAGAAACGCCTTCTTTCGAAACAGCAATTTATTAAACTGATTCAATTTAGATGTGCTTTGAAAACCATGCTCACTTTATTTCAAGTGAGAGCGAATGAGATGGCTTCTCGTCGTCAGTCGTCTCTTTACCCACTCTCCCATAATGGAACGAAACATGGAGGCCGTCACGGGTCCATTTCGTTTAACAATAAATCTCCATAACTCCCCCACACTGGTCGACTTTTTTTCGCCAATGAACGAGGCAATTATTTCTTATATCAAGGCTTGGTCTCAGAGATGGATCTGCCTTGAAGCTTCGACATTCGTTTTCATTTTCTTGCGAAAATATTGCCCAAGTTTGCGCTTTTAACGAGGAAGAGAAATAGAGTTGTTAAAGACTTGCAAAGTAAAAAAATGGAAACAAGGACCAAGAAGTGTTGACCCAAGGCTAACCGAGAGGTCAATATTGACTCCTTAAACACGGCCTCTCACTTTAATGGTGCAAAAAATGTTCCATTTAGCGGGTTAATGTACATTCTTTTCGATCTAAAAAGATCTCGCGGTGAATTTCGTGGGCTTCTTTGAACACTAATGTGAGAGAAGGTTAGTGATGGAAAAGGAAAGGCTTTTAACCAAAAAAAGAAAATTTCGGTCAAAAGAGGGCTAAATTAACCGAATCCGAAATGGAAACCAATCGACTACGACATTATTTAAAAGCATAATTCACCTTGGAAATATACGTATTGCCAATGTAATGAAAGAAAGCCTATTTTATTTTCAAACTTTGCCAAAGCCTCTCAAAGGTTTTGAACGAAAAAAGAACCAGATTTTTCCTTCAAACTCAATTCTCAATAGGCCTTGTCCGTTTACAGTTTCAGCAGGTAAAACCAAAACCAAAATTTAGGTGAGAATTGCGGCCAAATGTTCAGTCAGTCCACCATTAGAGAAAGCATCAACTTTTGCCTTGAAATGGCAACTGTTTCAACATATTTTGTATGTATCTTTTGTCCCATTCAATCAGGTCACTAAAATCTTTAAAAAAATCTGTTCAAAAATTGTAAAAACACTTGCAAACCAATTTGTCTCACTTCAAAATGCCCCATTACGGAAAGCACCCCTCAACTAGCGGGCTACCCTCAACTATTCACGACAAAGAAATTTCCAAGTGAAACTTAAGTGATTCTCAATAACAAAAAATGCCATGAGTTTCAATCCCGGCTTGATCTCCTCATTAAGCCTTCTAGACGGGTTCTTTTTCGAATCCTCCCTCGAGCTCTAATCCGGCAGCTCTCTATCTTCATGTGTGAAATTTGGCGCCAACTCATGACGTGCCACAACATTAGCGCTCTTGGCACGAACGACAGGTTTCGAAGGCAACGGAAAGGGCGGGAAAGAAAGAAGGAACAAGGGAAGCCAGCAAGGCGAACCAATTACAATCCAACGGGATGTAACACATTCCAAAAGCCAACGAGGGATCTTTAAGGGTTCTCAGACCAGCTAACCAACCTACTAGCGGATGTAGTGGGAGGGTAAGTGAGTTCTTCATGCTATCTGCCTTTGCCCTGGTCGCATGTACTACGACTGCGTCCCAATGTAGGTAACCCTACGTAGGTTACGGACTGAGGTAGAACACGGACACCCGGGTCTTTAAGCTCATGAAGGCCGACTAGGATGGGGATTGCCATGAATCAGGGAGGATTTTCCCAGGGAATAAAATGCCGTGACATTTGGGACTTGTTGGCCAGTTTATGATCACAAACTGTTGTAGAATGAAGTCCACACTATCTTTATCCTACAAGTCTTGGTTAGCGCTCCGAAACCCTCAAGTCTTGGTTCTTCTGGCCTTTGCGGTCTTGACGATCGCTTCACACAGTGCAACAGGTAAGCTTTTTCGGGAAATGTTCTTGAGATCTCCTTTGAGGAGTCGGAGATCATTTTAGGGCATTGATGTAAGAATTCGTTTCAATAACACGAGATCAAGACAATGGAACAGATTCATTGCAAATTTGAGCCTCCATTTACATTAAACTTGTTCTTATGCTGTACGTCTGGTTCGGAATTTAGCAAATCGAAATGAACAGACTTAACAGTAGTGTTAAAAGTGTCATTTTTGATTGACAACTACCGGCACCCCGGGGTTCGAATCTCGGGCGAGCCGAGACCTAGTGACCTGTGGTATTAATTTACATGCAGTAGTCACTGTTTTTTAAAACTTCAATGGGCGAACCTGCTGTCATATCTGAGGGTGAGGTAAAAATTAATTCTTGTTTGGTGGAGCGGCAACATCCCTCACAGAGCGGACAGCCTTTATCAGATCATAACTGCAAAGCTGCATTCTGACTCCGGAAAAGCAAACAAACAAAGAAAGGCCCTTATTCTGAGTAGCTAGCTATCCAGAGCAAAAGTAATTCAATGGTTGTAGGATTGGCTTTGTATGAAAGTTTGCGATGAATCAAAAGGGCTCTTAATCGAAATCGAAAGTTCGGCGGAAAGAGGGCTTAACCAGAACTGACACCGCAAGTAACTGACTAAATGCAAGTATGCATACAAATGCAATGTATGCAAAATTCACTTTGAAATTTATATGAATCGTGTGTATGACGCAAGGTAAATCTAGATGTAAAAAAATCTGAATAATTGAATTTAAGAGGTTCTTGGACAAAAAAATCTTCTACTTTAATTTCAAACTTCATTCTGCATAGTGCACTTCGGGAGGCATGACTGAAAGCGAAGCCGAAATTTTGACGAAAAGCTCTTTCGGTTCATCTAAAATGAACGTATTGGGGTGTTTATTTTGCACCCTGTCCAGGCTTTTAACCCACAATTAAGCCGAAAGTTGCTTCCAAGTTCTCCCCCAAAACGACACACTCCTGGCCATGCTCAAGGAGCTTTTCAGACTCTTGTCGAAGGGACACACGTTAATGAGGTCATGACTTTGCTGTTACTCTGTAGAGAATGGGAAAAAGTTGAACACTGCCGAAAAAAAGTAAGCACTCATGGTAAAAAATGGCCCAACATTTTTTTAAGATGAAAAAAGTTGAAGTTTATTAAACTTATGTTCTTAAGTTGTCACTTTTTTGGTTGTAAAAACGTTGTTATTAAATGATAATCTTGCATCCAAGAACACCCAAATTCATTCCTGGCAAATCAGCCATACGATACATTCCTTTTGATTTGCTTGATCCACTTGATTTTGAGGAATTTTGACCATGCTCCAAGGAGAGCATACCCAAAAAGTTCCTGTAAAATGGAAAACTTAAACACTAAGTAAACACAACTTTCAAGAATCATGTTCAATCCAAGGAACGGTAGAAAGTATTCCTAAAGACTAAGAAATATGTAAGGCGTTTACCAAAATTTTTGAAATCAACTCAGAATGCAGGAAACCAATTTTACCACCTATTTTTATCCATTTGTTAGATGAATGTCAAAACTGAAGCCCTAGTGAGATTACTGTACGTTGTTGGCACTCTGAACTAAGCTAACAGTTATATTGTCATATAATTAGACCACAGCTCACCTTTTCAACATCGTATATGCCACCTCCCCTTTTTTGGCCTTTGCGACTGACACCCATTGAAGGTTAACACATGTCCGGCTTCCATTTCTCATTAGCCATGTCAATGGACCCTCTGAAGAGGGCGCGAGTCTCGTCCTCCAGTCTCATTCCTTTCCCAAGAGTGGGACGATCCGTAAGTTCAAGTGACAGCGATAGTCCCCAAGGGACTCACCCCGATACCCGGCTATATTTTGGTCAGAAACGAACTGGCAAGTCCAGTTTGATCCCATTCCCCAGAGTGGGTCGAAGTGGGCCTAACACGTGGGAGGTCGAATCCGAGACTCTCGGAGGTATCTACCGTAGTAGCCAATAGGGGATGATGTTCCAATACAGTTCATTCAAATTCTCGTTCTTCTCCTTCAACCCGCGTTCAATCCCATTTTGAATCTCATTCCAGCATGAATAGCTAGTAGAACCATTTCCTGGTCATAGCGCTTTTCAAGCAATGCCGAGTCGACATCAAATTAAAAATCTGACGTGGCCTTGGCCTTGCTTGGATGTCGTTACCCCATTCAGGTTACACTGTACCCTCTGTTTGAGCATGTTCCATTTATCCTCCAATTTTCCGCTCATTAGTCCCGTTGTTCTTTGCTATTAGCCGCCTCCATTCACGAGTCAAAACGACAGAAACTCATTCCGTTTCCGAGAGTAGGCAAACGACAAAGTCTGATTCCGTTCCCTAGAACGGGAAAACGCTCCCTGGAAATGACCCCATTCAGCACCAACGGTTTCTCCACGGACTTTACGGGTCACACCCAAGCTGAAGATATGTTGATCCCATCCATTTTGCAACGATTTGCCACCCACAAGGCGATGTTGTCTCCTCATGAGGATGACACGGACTCTGTAGCTCCGCATTCCTCAGAGTTGTACTACAATAATGGTTGGTTGGGACTGCCTTGGTCGTGCCTTACTAATCGAGCGAATTGTACAGCACTCGGATCGCTTGTACAAAGTTTATCACAACTTAATCCAACTTTTTTACTATGTTCCCAATTCGAAAAGAGGGAAATGGAGATTCATTTTGTTTTTAGGGAGAATCATCTATTGTCCTTCAAGTCAGCTCAAGCCTAGCATGACAAATGATAAAGGGTTATACTCAGACACTATAAACCTGTCGTAAATTACCTCAGGGTGTGAGATATGAACGGCTGAAAGCCATTGCTAGTGATTACACTTTTAAGCAGGTGCATGGAACGTGACATCTGAGCACATTGTATCCTAGCATGCCAAGGGGGTCTTCTCCAATATGCCGTGGTTTATCTTCCAGCTTCAGTCTTGCATGCTAAGAGAAATGTCCCAAATTTATCAGACAAGGATCTACCCGGGGGACCAGTCCCAATGGGATGGCCTCATTCGACCCATAAATTGTATGACTGGATCGACTCCCTCATAGACTCGTACACGGACAAGTTGAGCAATAAATTGACCGGGAAATCCCGATTGTCCAAAAAGGCCGAACAGCCGATGACTGGCCTTGTGGCCTTTGGCGATTCATATCCAAGAGCCGATCGGTCCCGAATTCCTATACCTTATCCACGAATTGGCAAACGGACTCAATTGGTGCCAGCTATACCAATGGCTAGAATGGGTCGCAATCCGATGATTCCGCAAGTTCGATTTGGTCGCAGCGATATGCACAATCCGATGATCCCTATGGCCAGATTAGGACGAGGTGGACCCATGATACCAATGGCGAGGTTGGGTCGGGGCACACCCATTATTCCGGTGGCTCGAATGGGACGATCTGGTACCGTGATGAGAGAGGATGAGATCAACAACATGATCAATGAGCCCATGGACACTTACGATGCCTTTGCGGACGATGATTATGACGTGGACTATTTGGTCCCCAATGGTGGTGCATTTTAGATGATGAGTAAAGCAATCCTCTTAGGTACAAAAAGTGACGATGCCTTTGTGCGAAGTTGGAAGTTTTTCACACTTTGGAAAGAAAATAACTCACCCTGAGCTGTCGTTGCCTTGGCACGTTTGGCACCTAATCCATGTTGTAGCGTAAAGTTTTCTCGTTATTTATGCATGCTTCTTCAATGATTCATCTTTGTGAAATTCTTGTGAAGTCAATTTCAAAACTTGGTACTGACATTCTTCTTGGGGTACTTTCAGATTTCGAACGAGCCAATGAGATGCGTAAAATGAAAGGTGAGCTCGGCAATTTTTTGAAATGTGTTAGAAAGATCAAAAGGCTTTTTAAGGCCTTTATCAATTTGGCAAATGTGATAATTTGAAATGAAACTTGGACGCTCAGAAACCCTTTCCAGACTGATAATTACTTTTTACTTGCAGACAACGAGGAATCTCTTGCACTAGCCTATTTATATCCGGCACTCAAATCTATGGTTCAACGCGTTCTTGAGGATGAAGACTTTGCCAAACGATCCTACTAATTGTTCCCTCATTCTTGAAGGTTCCTATCCCATTTTATTTTTCATTTTCGAATTGTGTACTATACTATTCAATCTTTGTGGCCGCATTTCTGTCCCGTGAAAGTGAAAGGATGGCATTGATCACTGAATTTTGTTGGAATTGCTACTCAATATCTGATCTCAAATCCCGACAGCAAAAACCAAAGGAGGAGGAATTTTTGCTGTCCTTGGAATTTGAAGCCCCTTCTTTTTTGTTGCTATTCTCGGTTGTTTCATTTGTATTTTCGTAATTTAAGATTTATTCATACACTTCTGAGGCGAAAAGAAAAACTAGTGATGATACATATAGTGGTGCAATATCAAAAGAAATGCAAGTACATATTTTAGGTGAGATCGGCCCCACATACCAATCGGTTCGATGACACTGGAAAATAGTATCCATTAACCATGCAGATCATGTCAATAAATCGGATTCAAATCTGTTCCAAACCAGAAAGATGCACGCCCTATTCAATCACTCGAAACTAAAATGTTCAAAACTCGCGCAACCTTAAGCGCGAAGTTTTCTTTCAATCTTTGGATTTGGAAGGGGTTCTTTTAACTAAAGAAAAGATGTTGGAGATATGACACTCCGAAAGTATTCGTGACTCTGCAAGCTTGCAATGTGTGTGTGATGGGATATGCAGTTTGGAAACATTTAGTTACATGATTCAAAACCGGAGTTTGCGATTTCAGTTTGTAACTGACCACGGTGCTTTTTTGAGCGTTTGAAGTCATTTTCAAATTCCAAAACCTTTTGAGAGTTGTTTTGAGGTGTGAATGCAATACCATATTTGTATCAAAACTCTGTTAATTAGGTCACGGGCAAAAACACGATGTAAGTTCACTTAAAACATGCTTAAAAATATTTTTTTGAGCATTTTCTTCCACTCAATTCTCAAGTAGCCTTATGGGTGAGTTTACCTAAAATATTGTCGAATTCTACTAAGCCCTTTGTCTAAATTGATGTAATGACCCTCCCGTTTGGTCCTTCGAGAATGCTGAACGAAAAAGCCGTTGAAAAAAGATCCGCTAAATAGATTTTCGAAAAATTTTAGAGCAACACTGCTCTTTGTACATTTAAGAATTTGGTCAAATTAAATTTTCAAATATTTGTTCTTAAGTATGTTTTAAGTAACATTATAAAGTTTTTGCCTGTGACTTTATTAACTAAATTCAAATAAGTGTTTGGCATTCCATCTACATCTCGAAACTGGTCTCAAAAGTTTCTGGAATTTGAAAGTGATTTCTCGCGCTCAATAAAGCACCGTGTGGCGACCATGACCATTCAACTCATGGAGAAGGAGTAGAGTGCTGAAGCTCAATGGCTCCCTTTGAAGGGAAATTCGATTTCCAATCACTTGAAATCTGGGGTAAACTTCTGTATGAAGGAGTTTTAAGGAAGCTTTAAAAATCCGTCACTAGGTGGAAACAAAACAATGGCAAAGTCTCCGAATAATAGAGTGGATATCCTACACGCCTGTTGCGCTAGCAAAAATCTTTTAGCATGTTCTGTCACTCAATTCCAGAGGGTTGTGGGGTTTGAAGTAGACCTTCATGTAGTTTTGTTTCAAAATTTGAACATGAAGACATGGATTGATCAATTATGGTTTCCTCCTCACTGGTTTGCGAAACTAAAAGCTGTTCACTCACATCACAACTATTATCTTTTATATCACAAACATTTACTTGGTATTTTGTCCATAAGGAAATCATCAAAAAATCTGAATATTTGCATAAGTTGTGAATTTGGCGTGTGTTTTTGGAATTAGCTTATGTAGGTTAGAAGTAATGATAATGTGGTAATTAAAAATTGCAAAATTAAGAGTTGGTTTTTCTTCATTTCAATTCTTCTTAAATTGACATTTTGGGAAATGAATCTGTTGGTCTAACTCGCGCTCATGATCAAAAAAAGATTCACAATAAGAATTACCAAAATGAAGAATATGAGGTATTGTTAATAAAGGCTATTCAGAGACCATATATTTCCCACTTTTTATCACATAAACGTCATTTTGGCCACATAAAACATACCTTTTTACCTCCAAAAGCACACATTTCCCCGCCATTAAGTTAAGACTCAATCAAACGCACTTGATAAATTCTGATTATTTAGATCAGATAATGCCCTTTGATAGTTTCCAGAAAATTCTGCAACTTTTGTGTGAAGGGATATTTTTTGTAATGTTATTGAGATTAATTCGAAATCTACTTCACTGAACTCATTTTTTTGCAAGTTGACAAGCTGTCGTTACAAGTTGGTAAAATAGTTCCATTGGAAGGTATGTTGGCAGATCTGTACAACCCATGAAAAGTGGGTTGATCAGGAATAGTATTCAAAAATTTGTCCAATCCTGCCTTAAACGACCCTTGAGGATCAGCTCCTACATGTTCCCGACGAAGACTAATGGGCAAAAGATTGAACAGAAATTCGGATTCAGATTTTTTATGTATTATTATTTTGGGGTTGCGGATTTTTCATTACCGCAACAAGGAATGGGCGGGGATTCGTTCACATTGCGCAGAAATTTAGATTCACATTCGTTCGGATTCATTTGAAGCTTTCGGATTCGGAAAAAGAAAATTCTGTTCGGATTGGACAAAGAGGAAACTACATAGAACTGTTTGAGCTATGCACTGTGAATCTGTAAAATTGAACTGAAATATCTCTTTATTTATTTAGTGATGGTGGAACTAGAGCTCTATATTTGAAAGAGTACAATTTTATCCAACGCCATCTAGTTGATTTGGCTCGCAACTGCTCGCCGTTCCCAAAAGGATGCATAAGTACCCTGTATGCTGAACAAATTTTCCGAAATATGAGACCTGATAGCATTCTGACAAACTAAAGGGCCTAGAACCTTAATGAAGGGGTCCAAAATGAACTATTAGTGTTTAGACTAGTATTCAAACTATTGGGTCCTTTAATGAGGAGCTGACTGGGAGGTCACAGTACACAAGACTGGGAGGTCACCTTAGTAATAGGGCTCCAAAACTTGCACCCTACCACAAACGTTTGATATATTTTCGAACTTCTCAATGTATATTGGACACGTAAGAACAAAAAAAAATTGTATTAAAGCTCAAAGGTTGCACGTGTTTACCATTTCACTGGTTGCGCTTAAAGAACTCTGTAGTGTAACCATTACTTGAATCATTTGAAACACACTAACAGGTCATTTTGAACCCCCTCATTAAGGTTTTAGGCCCTTTAGTTTGTCAGAAGCTGCCATCTTGTTCTAATATTTTGGAAAATTTGTTCAGTTTAGAGGGTATAGGCTGGTCTACACATGAAACATTTTGGCTAGATTATTTGTCAAATATTCCGAAAATGTTTGGTGTTTGCCAAATGTTTCCTTTCTGTTGCTTCTACACGTGAACGTGCAGTTTTTCAAATATTTTTTCCCTTGGCCAAAGTGTTGCCCATTTTTTTAAATTGTTTCAAACTGGCACTGCCGAATACTGTTTGAAAACCAGTCACCTTTAGCAGAGTCCCGAAATTTAAAAAGTGAATTGTATACTTCCACATATTGTCACTTTTCAACGACATTTTTTTTTCAATCGTGCTTTTTGCCCAAGACTTTTTTCTTTCCTTCAGTGTCATTTAATTTGGATGGAAAGTCTTACGCATAACGCCACGCCATGGACATTTACAATATCTACTGTCATTTTCAGTTCTTTTCTTGTCCCCCCCCCCAACCATTTTAAGACCTCTACTTTCCACTGGCATTTGGTTTTGTCGAGTTGGTTTTTGGTGAACATTGGCAGTCATAACTGCCACTTGGCAACGTTGCTACCTTGTAAACTCCTCCGAACCGGTCAGTTGACGCATTTGAGACGTGACTAGTCTGTAACACTAGCAACTGATTATCGATGACTTTTGATGTCGTCCATTTCCGTGGATCCTTGCAATCTTTCACAAATGACGTTCAATTTTGGTGATCTTGATGCCAAAAGTAAGAGGATTATTGTTTTGTCCTTCAATCCATTAATTTCAAACTTTTTACTTAATAATAATCGTTTCGTGATTGGACACCCTGCACGCAACGATGTGTATTTCGATTGCCGACGAGAAAAAGTTAGCTAAAGGACAAATAATTTTTCAACATGTTCAAAGTCAGAACTGTTTGACAAACAGAAAATAATATTTGCCATGAAGCAAATTTTGTCTTGGATTTAACCAAATATTTGCCGTTTTGTTTCACGTGTAGACCAGCCTTATTTGTGCATCCTTTTGGGAACGGCAAGCAGTTGCGAGCACAATGAGCTAGATGGCGTTGGATATGATTGTATTCTTTCTAATATAGAGCTCTAGGTGGAACAAGGTCCCTCTTTCATGTCCCTTCTTCCAAAAATTCCTCAATCATCAATTATCAAATTAGTTAGTTTTAGCTCTCAAATCCAATTGAGCATGGATTAGGAATATATCAAGAATTTGAGTGCAATTGATGCATAGAAATTGTAGAGCAACGTTCTTTTTGGTTCCTTTATACAATCTCTGGGACAATGGCCCACTTAAATTTGAGTTTTAGGAAATCTTTCAGGTGAGTTTAGCATGTGGTGACAAAGGATTATTTTAAAAGATAAACACATGTATTTCAAAAAAATATCAATACGTCAAGAAAACACCGGCGATGAGGAATAACATTTCTCTAAGGAATGGGTCGAACAAAATTTCCGAGAACAGTAATGATGAATATCATTGTTACTGCTTACTACATAAAATGCATGTTACAATAGTTAGCATGTAGTTCGTTACATGGATGCTTATTTAGGGTTCTTTACAGAATATTTACATGGTCAGAAACGTAACAACTGAGCTTTGGAACCTAAATACATTTCCAAAAGTTGGGTTTGTACCAACAAATGGAGTTGCTTTTAATCCTCGGGTTCACATGAAAGGGTCCTCTTATCTTGGAGGGGGTCGTCCACATTGAGGACAAAGCTCTTGATAACATGCCATGCTTCCCATCTCGATCAATCTGCAGTTGAGGCAACTCATTTCCTTGTTATCCGCCTAAAAAATAGATGTGCATAAAACATCAAAAAATGGATGACACACAAGTTTCATGTGTTTTGCAATCAAAATCAATGAAAAGTTATATTTTTGTTGAAATTTACGTTGTCATCAAAATAAAAGATTCTGTGCACAAAATAAAAGATTATTAACTTATCTTGACCAACAACGCCATCAATATAAGATCCAACAATCACAATAAAAAAGTAAAACGTTCATTTTTTGAAGTCGTCCAAGATAGGATGGAAGGATTTAAAAAACTACTTGAGTGCTAATAAAGAACCAAAGCAAAGCGTTTGTAGGACTGTTAGTTCAAGGGAACACTAGGCAAAGAGTTTTCTTGATAAGAACGGAAAAATCATTTTGTAAATGCCGTTAATTACCTCCCTATAATATTAATTTGTTAGCCATAAAAATAACTAAGAGCCTAAGAAAAATGAAGCAAAGCACCAAAAATGCATGATAATTGAGAAGGGCTTGGCAAAGAACTTGACTTTTCGAAATACCCTTTTTTCGTTCTTTCCTGTGTTGGACAGATCTTCTTGAACTTTGATGAAAACAAAGGCCACTTGCTTGGATGGCCTTAATTGCCAGGAAAACCACAAAGAGCTTTTCTCTCTCACTTTTGATTGCTCACTTGTGATAAGTAATAGGACCACAAAAGATACGGACAAATAGCTTATTTTTGTTGTTGAATAAAACAATATTGTTTTCATATGAAGTATTGATGGACTGACTGAAAGGGCTCCAAATAGAGGACAAAAGTTGGGGCTGACAAGTGGTTTGACGAAAACGAAATCGAAAATTATTTGCCATAAGTGACGTTGGGGCACTGAGCGTTGTAGGTTATAATATTTAAAAAAACCAAACAAATGCCTTATCAGACTTTGATTGGTCACATATAAACCATGTTGAGCTGACTCAATTAAACTTGGCTTAAATTAATCACAAAAAGTTTATCCAATAGAACTTGATAGGTTTGATTGCTTCAATCCTGTGCCTAGCACCACTTGTGGTCGTTTTTAGAACTATTACTTTCAAGTTACTCCAGCTCCATTGCAAATACGGATTAATGGGCGTAGTTTTTCGCCTATGGGCCAAGATCTACCCCTGCCATTAATAATAAAGCGACCGCATCATTACATGCCGAACATTAATCACATCCTTGCCACAAAAGATCTTCTCGTGTGTGGAAAGTAGAAAGTCATCTGGGAACGATAAAATTTACAAGGAATGACAGGAATAGTATCGGCTGGAACGAAAGCCAAGAATTTCATAACTCTGTGAGATACGCATATCAAAATGTGAAGAATGTAGCATCGGATAATGCTCCCCAGTCTATGTATGTGACTGCTTTTTGCTCTGTAGGCTTCTTTGAACTTACTGTGAAGTGGCTATTTGGAACGGCAGCCGTGTATACCGCTTGATGGTCACGAGGTTCCTGATTCCGCTTCTTCAACAACGTTAGTAAACCAAAGATGAAGATCAATAAGCAAAGCAGAGCGAGCTGAAATAAGACAAACAAATATGTTTAAAGTTTTCATGGGTGAGACCGACTTATTGCGCACAAGTTTTTTTTGCTTTTTCGAACATCGGAAATGCCAAAATTCGAAAAATCCCTCAAGTACATCTATTTTTCAAGTAAATGGAAACAGCTTTGGGGCCGCAAACACGCAATGCTCACATTGGGGCCGCTTATCTATGGCACCATCTTTTTCCAAGGGATCATGAAGCTCCGTCTGGCTTGGTTAAGATTCAGCTGTCGCAAACCCAAGTTCAAACAATATCCGGATGCTGGCATCTATCGGCTTATTAAGTACTATATTTGGACTCAGGGAGATTAGGCAGTTCCAACAGAACCTGAAGAATTTCTGTCCGAACTAGTTGAAAGTTTCAAGCAACGCCCACTAAAAACGTATTTTTGAGGGTGTCAAGGGAAATAGTAAAGATATTTTTGCCTCCAGCGCTTGTAGAAGGTTAACATCGTTGATTAAAAAATTCTCTTTGAATTTCTTGATGAACATGACCTTTAAAATGAAATTGAAGTTGTATCTAAAATTTAGACTCCTCCTTCTGAAATAGGCTACGGAATGAGTAAACGCTCATTTAAAGAAGTTTTTAAGATTATGGAAGTACAATTGCTTTTCTGACAATCAAAGTCAAACCAAATCCTAGCTTAACCATCTGTGGACCTTGAACAGGCAAATCAGTAGACCTTCGAAGTTCAAATTTGTATTATTGTTCCATTCATTGTTCCACTGAATACCAAGGCAACTAGTTTATGTACTATGAGCTTGTACCTTTGTTGTTGTTCTTGTACCCTTTAGGCGTATTTAATAAATGTTTGGTGTTTTTTTGCATTTCATTGTGCAATGCAAAATTTAAACTTGAAGTTTATTGTTCTGGAGATCAATCAATATTGCTTCAATTTGTCACATTAATGAAAAAAAGTAATGTACTTAAGGCTTCATTCCCTCCCCTTTTGCGTTAGTCTTGAAATGATCACTCTGAGTCACACTGGTGTACCGAAAAGGAGTCTTCTCTGGTCTTCTTCTGTTCTCTTTATCTCTCTCATTAGTGATGTGACTTGGGCAAGTAATGAGTCATCACAAACACCCAAGAACA
>CM021315.1:2281895-2343949 GCA_010645155.1 Tigriopus japonicus
ATGGGTTTGGCCTTAGAAAATTGAGCTTTTTTGAGCTTGGACTTGAACTACAAACCGAGGAGGTATCCCTTTTAAAGGAATGCAATTGGGAAACAACAACAGCTACCCAATCTTGTGGACAAATCTTAACCTGGGTAGTGCAAGGTTCAAGAATTAGTGAAGCGATTGTGTGATCTACATTTGGATGCTTTCCAAAGTTGGGAGCTCAATAATCAAAGTCTTATTGCCTCCTGCATCATTATGAGAAGACTGGAAGAAAAAAAGCGCTGACAAGGAAATGGTTTCCTAAAGTGTCCAAATACTCGTCATCTTGATTGTGAAGTGCCTCTTGGGTTCTAATTTAGATGTCTGGCCCATCCGTCTGTTTACTCATGATTGGATTTGAGGATAAAATGAGATCACTTCGAGAAATGTGCAGTACAGAAGTTGTTTTTGATGAAGAAGAGAATGAACAGTTTTGGTTTCAATGCAAATGTAAAATTTGTTTCATTAATCGTGCTTTATTATTCATTGAGTCGATATACGTATAATGAACGAGATTTACACGTAGATGAACTTCTAAACAGAAATGGCATCCTTTCCGTAAAAATTTGGTCCACTTGTTGTTAGGTCCAAAGAACTTGTCAAACAATCTTGCGATGTGGAACAAGATATTCTGATGGAAAAAAGGACGTTTGTTTGAAGTGCAGACGTTCTCAGAAAGAGATAACTTCAAACGTTGAGAACTAATTTTTGAAAAGAGGAACAATAGTCAAAAAAAGCGACAAGAATAATGATGAGAATTATCCTTTCCATTTGAAATAAATCCACCGTGTTATTTTTGAGGGAGGATTCACAAAATTGCACGTTCGCGGACTTACAAAAATCGTTGAAAAATATTTTAAGTGAGTAGAATACTTCTAACCATACATTGTTTCTCCAAGGGGTTGCCTTCGCATTTCACAAATTTACAGTCACCTTCAGAACTAATTTGCATAAAGAGGGCTCATGTTTTTGCAAGGATAATTTTATGGGCCTCTCTGAATAATGAAATTTTGCTCGGGTTGCTACTTTTCCAATATTCAATTCAATCAAACCTCAGTATCAAAACTTGAGATTAGGTAGGACACTATAGGACAACGAATGAATGAGCTAGCCATCTTGTTCCAAATAGTTACCAATGAATGACTACCTTGTTAATTTTATTCTTTTCTTTGTACTGAGCTTTACAAGGGTATATTTTTTATTGGCTCGGAAATTTAAAGCCGTGTTCTTTGTGGCACAAATATTACACTATCTCAAGAGAAGGATACCATTTTAAGTTGATTGGTGTCGATATTGAGAATTGTTGTCCACAACACGATAGTCCACCCTCCAGAAGTTCTCGTTTCAATCAAACAAATACTTATTTTGGAAAGTCTTGTGCGCAATCTTTGCACTAATCTGAGAAAATTACTGGTTTTGCAGGGTCATAAAACATTCATGAAACATTTTTTTTAATGAAAAAGGAAAGTGACGATTGCCAGTACACCTCCAGTCTTCAAGGATTGGTACCAGCCCCATATATTGAAACTCTAGGAGTGTGTCTGGTCTTGAGAGAGATGATCCATGAACAGTAATGACAAAGGCAATTTCAGGGAACGTGAAGAAGAAGAAGAAGCCCATATATGAACAATTCTACATTGTTGATGAACGAGTCTGGCACACTCGGACGGTGTTCCAAGGAGACTTGCACGTCTGTGCTTAATGGGATGGAGGCGATGGTGTATGGATTATGATTTCAGAATGAATTGATCCTTTGATCGCATCCAGAATGAATGATGCTCAGGAGTTTGTCGGGATGTCATACTTCGCCTCTTCTGCCAAGGCCTTGAGCTAACTAGAAAAGGCCAAGGACTTGCCTTAAACTCACTAAGAGCTCCAAGTGCCGTCCGGAACTTGATTGATCATCCTTGCAAAGACCCTGACACCGAGAACTTTCACCTTACCAAGCGATTTTTCTCGTCCTTGCAGCTTGCAGTACACATTCGGACCTTGAAGGTCGCAGTCGATTGTCACTGGAAGGTTAGCAGTGCCCACACATGCACACCTTGGACACGAAAATGATCCTATCCAAGCTCCTCCAATGATTAATGAAGTTCGTGAGGACTCGAGGAAAACAAAGCCAATATTATCCACCATTACCTCTGGATCGGGCTCTTGTTGGTCCATAATGCGATGCTGTGTAAACGATCGGCACCAACATCTAATCGAGACCCATCAAAGGCCGTTTTGTCCTTGATTTGCTTAACAAGAGACCCAGACACAGAGGAAATATTGATCAACAAACCGAGCACTTCGTTCAATGGTATTAATATCAACAAGTTAGGATTGCTTGCGATGAAACGAAAAGGTCTTTCCCCAACGATATCATCCAGATATTTAGGTTCTGCGATTTGAAACATCACTGATTGCACAAAGTTAGACGTGGAAAATATCTTCATTGAGAACGAAAGCCCTTTTTGCTACCGGCCATTGCATGTCCCCCATTTTTTTCGACATGAATAATGCATCTTACTTGGACCACCAACTTCGAGGACCTTTAAAAGCATTGCCCACCTCAACCACATAATGGCAAATTTTAGCGCTTGAACATTAGTTCATAAAATTTAAATGTCCTTCAGTAATGAAGGTGCCCTTTTTGTCTTGAATAATCCCATTAAATGAAGGCTATAGGAGCTCCTTCTAAGCCGCCCTTCAAGGCCAATTTCGCGTCATTGAAGAAAAGCGAATGATTTTTGTGGGACCGCTCCTAGTGATAGATTGAAATAGTCCCATCCATTATACGCTATCATATCGAGAAGTAGCCATAATGGCGTGTTTCGATGAGCCTCAGAAATCACTGGTGGTCTCGGTCGTCTGGTTTTTGGAAGCATTTTCCTTCTCGTGGGTTGGTTTTCAGCTTCTTGGGAACAATTTCTTGGAACGAGGAATGCATTGGAACTAGACAATAACTTAAAAGCTATTGAACGCCATAAATCATTATTTGTGCAGTTTATCGTTGTCAGCGAAAGATAAGGTCCCCTTCTACAAATCAAATTGTCATGGGACCCTTTGTTCATTGGGTTGATTTGTTTCCAATAATATCGAGGTATTGGAACGGTTCCATTTAAGTACAGACCCGAATTTCATTTTCTCTGTGTCGAGATTCGACTTTATGTTTTCCATCAAAGCCTTTGTCAAGCCCTAAAACATTTCAAAGGCGGCATTGGATAAAAGTTGTCGAATTCAGTCTCTGTCTTTCTCTTTTGTTCCAAATGGAACGAACGTGTTTCCAACTTTAGGTGTGTCGATTGAAACATTTTTGGGCTTTCTTCCCCACACCAAAGCATGCATTTGCATGTATTCAGGAAGTTTCCAACTAACCTGAATAGTGCTGACGAAATTGGCGTTGACATGACATGATTAAATTGGCGTGATAGTGTCTGGATTTTCCAGGGATTGAATGTATTTTCTAAATGCTCTTTTGGATTACTGTATCGACGTAAGCGAGAGAAAGAAGGGAGGAATTGAACGGTTCTTAAGGAAATCTTTCAGCTTAACAAAGATCGAAGTCGCAAATCTGTTTCTGTGTTTACTTGAGCAGATGGTGTCACTAGCTTTTGTTGTAATATCATCAGGCCTGGGTTACAGATTCTATTCAATTGAGCCTTATTTACCTTGCACTTTGAATTGAGTTCTATGAAACTTACTCTAATTTCAGAGCTTCTTTCTCATTCATTGTTAGAAATTCAATATATCTCCTCGAAGGGGAACCAAGCTTTGAAGAATTAATCTTCTTCTACAAAAGAAACCGTATTTTAAATTTGAGAGCCGTTCGACAAGGCATTTTGTTTAAATGAACTTAGGAAAAACACTTTTTTCTGATAAATAGCTCATCTGCTATAAGTAAAGGTTGGTTGTGACGATTTTATGCTTTGATGGTGGTATGAACAAGCACAGGAAACAAATCCTAGGTGCCTTGCACGTTTTAAATCATGCCTTTGTACGAGTATTTTCTCGTAGATGCCTGAAGCTCCTTTAAAATCTAAGTTGAAGCGAGATGAATTGTCGAAGGACACTATAAATTTGATGGCATGTTCCGGAATGCCTACTAAATCACCTAATAATTCGAAAGTACACACGTTTCCTGTCAGAAACGGCTAAGTTTACTAGATTATATCTTATAATGAAAAGTACCTAAACAAATACAATGGCTAACGTCAAGAAAATACCTCAAAGGAATGGAACAATGAAATGTTATTAATTATATCAAAATTCTTCAAATGAAAACTGCATGCTACGTAAATAGAACGTGCATGTAATAATAAAGTATGCCATTTAGTCCAAAATATGCATGGACTTGCGGAAAGCAACGTAAATACATCAGTTTTGTACGAGCTTAAGTGCCTTCAACTTCCATAGCGACTGCAAATGGACCTGCAATATTTTTTGCTCAAAAAGTAATTCCATGTTTTTGAAGGAAATATTAGAGTGAAAAAGTTTAAAGTTTGAGAAGGAATTGATTGGATTTATGACCTATGCCAAAACTCAAACTGGAAACATTTTCAGTTCCTTTGAGAGCTTCTCATTGACATTTGAGGGACTCTATTATGGCAACATTGATTTACGATTGTTGCAATCAACAAATACATGCATGTCATGGAATTGGCGAGCCATTTATGACAAGAAAGAACTAATATAGATGGCCCACTTTTTGACTATAATGATTATACCAGAACCTTGCTATTTAAGAAGTAGACTATCTAAAAATGACTTAATCTATATTTTCTATTGTTCATTTAGCTAGTTTTTTGGACAAGGACCAATCAGAGTCAAGAATTTGTCTTCTATAATCAGCTCTAATTGACCGTGATGGAGCTCCTGAGCCAAATGAACTAGATGGCGTTGTTTATGCCTGTACTCCTCATATTCCAGGGCACTACTGTAGACTCAGTTAGAGCCACTATGCGTAGTTCTAATTATAGTGGCTCTAGTCTAGGCCTTGTGCTCTTTTCCTCCGTTTCCTTTTCTGACCGATTCTTGTTCTTAACCAAGCAGCTAGCTCTATTGCCTCCTATAATCATGCATGGCCCATCAAATATGGTTTAATATAGTATCTCAAAGCATCAGCTCACGGCTTATATTATACATTCCCCAAGGATCCAAAAGGTTCCTTGTGTAACATAGACCGTCCATGTGTGAGTTAGGACACATGGAGGGCTCAATCCTGGGATTGGCTGGAAACATAACATTGCTCCGATATCCTCATAGAATATTGACAGGCCCGTCACGAAGGAAACCAAGAAAGCTAATTGTTATTCCTTCACCACCAATAGTGGCCAAAGGAAATCCAATACCAACTTCTTATTCTTTTTCTCCCACTTGTTCTCGTCCTGTCCCTAAATTGCCTTTACAATTCATACAATATATGTCGTCCCTTAAGAAGGATATAGGTTCCTGAATGGAAGACCAACAATGTTTTTCCTCCCCAAAGGCTCATAAAGTTCCGTTTGTTCTTCAAAAAAGCCGGACCACAGGGATCAATTTGTCACCATTCAAAACGAATGTCAACTGTGGTTCTTGGTGTTTGTCAAAAGGATAGATGGTACAATATTTGTGTGGGCTATATCTTACAGAAAGGAGACTTGAGGAATGAAGCCAACAGTTGTACCAAATCATACTTTATGTTAAAAGCCAAGAGACAAGGTAAACAAGGAACAGGGGTGTCACAAAATATTGTCCCAATCCAATTGCAAACAGATAATTTAGACCAAAATGGTTTTTCCTAGGCGATGAACCAATACTGCACTCTGCAGACCTTTTGATGGACTTCAGACTATTAATAAGAATGCAATTTTCGAGTGATTTTTGCCAAGCTCCCAGTTTCAGAATCATGAGGTAATGTTGAATACAAGCTATGTTTTGCTTATCCCTGTTGGATCCTTGGACAGGGGTGAGATTATAGCATAGTTTATCTATAATAGTTGGCAAAGTATTGTAAGTTTAGTGCAGGGGTAGGCAACCGGTGGGCCGCGGCTCACATGTGGGCTCAAGGATGGTTTTTGGTGGGCCCACGAGCTATGGGGAAAGTCCAGAATAGTGGGCCCCTGACTCAGGGGCCCTGAGACCTCCATAGTATTGGACTCGTGGGCCCAAAGCTCTTTGATCGTTAATTTGTGGGCTGCAAAACCTACCAACGTCTGTTTGGTGGGCCCTTGACTACATGTAAACAAATTTGTGGGCCTTGACCCAAAAGTGGTTGCCGACCCTTGGTATAATGTATTTAATTTTCATGAACTAAATATGGTTATGACGAAGATGTTTGGGTTCGATTTGTTCGGACGCCATTCGTCATTGGAAAAGTGCCTTGCATTTTTCCCTTAAAAGAAAGAGGAGAGCAGACTTTTGGGTTGGAATGGATTGTTTAGTTTCCCACCCTGTCTTACTTTTTCACTTTGTAAGATTGAGCAAAATTAGTAATAAAAAAGTAGTCTATAAGCCTCAAGTAGACCTGAAGCGGACACTGTTCATGTACGGAAAACGTCAAAGTCTACACTTGGCCCGCTGACCCTGTACATCAATATTATATCTAATCTGTCTTTGATAAAAGAAACTTTTTTGATTTTGTTCCCGTGATCGTTTTTGTGCAAAAAATACTACACCAAAAAAGATTGCTTTTTGCGTTTTTTTCCAATTGATTTTAGTAATAGATGACTCCCGGGCTTATGGATAGGGCCCGAAAAATATTCTTTTTTGCTTTTGAGCGGATATTCCAGACGTTTCAAGGAGTACAGATAGTCAGCTGACGATTCCGCTCATCAACCATCAGCTGACGCTACGCTGTGGCCACGCTGTGAAATGTCTGTGATTTCAAATCCACAACAAAAAATATTTTTCCTGGCCCTATAAATACACACTTAAATTAAGACCTATTATTACATATTAGATATTGGTTTAGCACTAATTGTTCGAAATTTAGCCTTAACTCTTGTCACTACGTTTGAAAAAACTACACAAATTATCCCATTAAAGGAAAAACTATAATTGTAAGATCATTTGGCGCAGTGTACCTCTTTTAATGTGTGGTTTTAAAGAACAATTAATCACAACTGATCAGCACCTATAATCTGAACACGAGAGGTATCGCAGAGTATAAAGTGTTAATCCTGATGCACGGTACTTAAGATATCTTATCCAGTTTAGATGAAATTTCCCGAACACAATGAGGTTTGATCAAACATCAACATATTATCCATCAATTTCAAAATAAAAGGTATATAACTAACCTCTATATAAATATGTATTGATTAGGTTTTCAAAAAAATTAATATGCTTTTGATCAAATTTTTTTTGATTGATAAAAAAAACTTTTTTATTTGGACCAGACTTTGACAAAAGCATCAACTCAAGGTTATTGATTGCGAGTTCTTGGGTCAGAAAAACATTATTGTGTTTGGGAATTTCCATGTAAACATGATAGGGATTTTCAAGTACCGGCACTGTGCATAAAGATCCTTAAAACTTATATAAAAATTGGCTTTTGCAGAGAATAGATACTACATCCGTTGAAAGCATGTGCACTGCAATTACAAAGAAGGAATGTCTCGTCCTTCAACCAATCAACCATCCATCAATTGGTCCTCCTGTAAATCGATAAATTTTTGTTCTGCAAAACTCTTCCATCTTTCTCAACTGACAGGGAAAGGTTAAGAAAAACTTTATTTCTCAAACTTCACTACAATATCTCAGGGCTACTTTAAATCCAAAAACATCGGATGAATTTTCCGTTTTGAGAAAATCAAGTATGTTATTAACCGCTGACTCAACATTGCATTGTTCATGGAACAGTAGAGAGCAGATTCGTTTTAAGGATTAGCCGTTTTTACTCGTCAAAGATTTTAATCGTAAATTACATGAGTGCAGATTTTCTGATTTTTTTGGTGCGGATTTTATACTGCCGGTACAAGGAATGCAATTCCTTGTAAACAACTAAATCATTAATATAATTTAAGCAATCAACATTTATACGAAATTTGATCCACCAACAAGTTACTGCTAGATTGCTTTTAATCAGTTCGTTGAAAGGAGCTTTCAAACCATTTCAAATTGAATATACAAGCTCAAAAATCTATTTCAAATAGAAAGTGATTTTTCACAGAAACGATCGATAAACTGCCAGTCTTTTCACGTTGTAAAGGTCATACTTCTTTTATATGAAATTTGAAATCAGTTTTTCACAAGCATGTAGTATTTGAAGATGTCATCCTTTAATAGTTCACTCATGATTGCACCCAGGCCTATAGTGAGTATTTACCTTTATTCAAGATCTTGTAATGTTCATTGCTAGCCTTGCTATATAAATAAGAACTTGCTATATCATCTAATAACTACTACGTTTGGAATCAGAATACTAATCCCTTGTTTCTTTGCCCCAAGTCGCTTTGTTTCGATAATATGTTCAAAACTTTATTTTAGAATCTACGGTTATGGCAAGGTTGATTTCATAAGTTTTGTATTTTTTCTATCGGGTGGGATTCGACGTTCCATTTCGACCACATTTAAAAGAATGGAACAAATCCTCATATGGGCTTGCGGACATGCCATTTTGAAACACAGAAATAGGAAAAACTGCTCTCGCGTGCGTCCGAAAACTGAACCAAAACAAGCTCATATCGGTCTTGCTTTTTTGTTCCCTTTCGGTTGCCTTAAACTTCTATCCATTTGGTTAGGGTCTCCAAGTTTCTAACCATAACTCATGGGGTTCTTTCTTTGACACAGCAATGTTTGCGGAGGCCCGATTCATTTTGGTTACAAAGTGCTCTCCAAAGTCAATTTCTTTGAGTATTCACCAAGTTCACAAACTCAGCCAAATTGCTTTTTCTTTCCTACTTGTCATAACTTTGTTGAAGATAATCCTTATCCTGGAAGCAAACTGTTTTAGGACCAAGATCTTATCAAACCAAGTTTGAAAAGATATCTTGACTTTATCTCTAAAATTCAGTTCTTATGAAAGTTCACAAATTGCCAGAAGTTTCTTGAGACTCAAGGTCAATCTCAATGAAGAAAAGGTAAGTCGGAAACATTAGGCACCTACAAACGCAACCTAGTCAAAGTTTATTCAACTTTGAATCTTTTAGGTAAAACTTGCATGAGAAGATTGGATGACGTGTTGAAGTCAATTAGAACTTACGTTAAAAAATAAAAGTAAGCCTTAAACAAAGTTGTTAAAGGCAACTTTCTCTCAAAACTGCATGCAACCTTTGGCAATTTTTCGGCTTCCATAAATTTGCCATTTAATATCCACCTAGATCATGCTTTTTTACTGTTGGTGCTAAGGTCGGAGGGTTGAGCCTCGCCCGACTAGCAAATCCAGCCATCACAACGTCCAAATAGTTCCAAATAGTTATAGGCATTTCAAGTTCGGTATCAGAATGATTCTCCCTTTGTTGGTGTGGATTAACGTCTAAAAGTTTCCTTGAGAAAGGTCGGGAAGAAGAACCGAACCTGGGACCTCTCACTGTAGGAAACTGTGCTAACCACGACACCTTTAATGGCCAATTTCAAATTGATTGTGTTTTATATTTTATTTCATTGCATTAAAGTAAATTCAATGTTTGCATGAAAACATTGTGATTTTAATTGCGCTGCGCACAACTTAAAACATGCATCGCTTCTAAATGTACGCTTTAACTGAGGACCTGCTTAAGTTTTAAGGCATTAGCATATTAGTTCCTACTCTCAAAAAAGCCGTCATCTCCTAAAAGCCTCGTTTATGGCTCACGAAATGAGGAATGAACTCAATCTGATAAGAATGGGCACTCACAGTATGGAATACGGAAGTCTGACCTCTTAAAGGCCAAGGAACCGTGATTAAGCACAACAGAAAGCACTCAAAGCTAACAGGGAAAATAAGCACGCAATCTCACCTGGAACTAGAAAAAAATATGTATTCTTCTGTCTTGGATGTACGAATATTGGTCTTTGAATTCAGTCGCTAGTTGAGTCTAGAACAAAAATAAAAAAGATATTTAGAGTACACTATTCAACCCCTAATGACAATGTCGCACTCACTGTGAAAATTAAACTCTCAAGCACGTGGGGTCCTTTTTGAACATGCCAAGAAGAAAAAACAAAAGCGTGCTTTCCATTCGCTCCCTTGGATGAACTAATTTCCGGTCGTTTCCATGTCCATGGGTACAATCTCTGTTTATTGGCCTGGTCTTGAGAGAAGGCCGAAACCAGTGCTATTCCAAAGATCCTTCAGGTCGAGAACCACGATCCCAAAAATGAAAACACTAGCTTCTACCGATGGATCGCCATTCACCGTCGATGGATTTGAGGCGACTAGAGCGTGTACTCCACTTCAGATTGGAAAGCTGCAACAGACAAAGACGCACTCTGTTTGTGTTTTCGTCTCGAGGTTCCAATGGTCGTAGATTTGTGAGACCACACCGAAGGCTTCGGGTTTCAAAGCCACAAGTACAACTGGTTCCACTATATTGTCCGTCGAAGGTTCGGTCCTTCAGGACCTCGTCGATTCTATGAATAGGGACATAAAATGGAAACTGAGCCAATATAACCTTCGACGAACCGACGGGAGTTATTTCTCGTTCCCAGGATCCTCACTCTACAAAACCTTCGCCCGGCCTTGGATCTCTTTTTCGCGTCCAAAAAAAGAGGAGAGAAAGAGGAGATTCTTGTGTGCCTCCAAGTGTGGATCAACTCTCACTTGGCCTAGGTTGGAACATTAAAACCCCCTTAGCAAAGGGGTCTTGACCGTATTATGGAACAAGTAGAGAATTCTGATTAAAACGGTTCAGTTTTGGGTTTTGATTGGGAAGCTGAATAGTGTTGTAGGTTTAAAATAGAGGTCTGATCTATTCTGGAGCCCATTAGGATATATTACTTGGGGGGATTACTGGAAATTGAATCTTTGGCTTGACCCTTGATTTATGGTTTCCTTTTTTGTCTGGAACTGGCTTGAAAGATGTCGGAGAACTGACTACTTGGCATTCCATTCAGAAAGTGTCAGCAGACAATAAAGTAAATCAAGAAAGAGTGCCGAATAAATGGCCATTCGTCTCAGATTGCTTCTTCTTGGAATAAGTTGTAAGGACAGAAAAGATGGGAATGACCGGGGACTTTCGTTAATGAAAATCCTGATTCACGGATTGAGATATTAGCATCGGAAGAGGAAGAACCAGTGGTAGTAAAATAGCTGGAGAAAAATAAATGCTTCTTTGAATACTATGAAAATTGGCAATTCCCTTGGGCCCGAACTACAAAATCGTCTAAATAGAACGTGAAGGACATGGTAATTCATCATAAAAGTGGAGGATTTGATTTGGACCGTAAATTGCGATCTTTTTACAATGAGCATGTTTGCCGCTTAATCAATAACTGCATGTTTTTTCCAGTCCAACGAAAGGCTTGGGTTAAAAATGTTTGGATATTAACGAAGGATTAATTTTGATGGATATTTTTTTAGGAGATTAGCGCCTTAAAGTTTGCTTCAGGAAGGTCGGGGAAGAGATTCAAACTTGGCAGTTCTCCCAAAAAAGGATACTGCACTAACCATAGCACCACGTCTCCTCCTCATTGCCGTTCCTTATTCCTTTTTAATGTGGTTAAAAAATATTCAACCGGTAAAAAGTGGATAAAACGTAACTAATGCCCTGTTTAGATTGTCTTTTTCTATTTTTCATGCCTGCTGTTACCAGACCTGTGTCAATTACTTTTGGAATGTAATTAATTACAATCACAATTACTTTGGTCTCAAAAGTAATTAAATACAATTGCAATTACTTTCAAAAAGTAATTGAATGACAATCAATTACATTTCAATTTCAATTATTTTTCAAACGCAACTAGAAATCATTCCTCTTTAAGGTGATTAAGGATGGGTAAAGAGCGTCAAATACTTTTCGATTTTGAGTGCCATAATTGATGTACTGAGTAATTTCTTATGCAAAAGACTTCATTTCAAGAATCTTCTTCTTCCAATAGTCGTTCAACTCTTCCGGACCTAAATCACTTCCATCTTCCTTTATGGCCTTCACCCTGGCTTCCCAACTCTACCCAATCCGCCCTGAAATCCGCCGATGCCACCTTCACCAAATTCCTCAAAAGATACCTCTGCGTGCCCCAATATGCCAATAATGCATGGACGCATTTCATATGCGAAACCGAGCCCTTCACAACCGGGCTAGCAAGGTTAGTGTCCAACAGTATGAGGAACCTGACCATTCCGGAGGTAATGTCTGGACACATGCTGTCATTCCCGGTCAAGGATTGTCCTTGGCTCGACATCCTTTCGGAATATTGGCGGTCACACACCTTCGTCCGGCTTCCAGCCAACTTCCACCAACGATGGGAGCTGACGAAGGATCTGTTCAATCTGACCAAGAAGCACGGAAATCATGGAGTGAGAGGCTAGCAATAAGAACTATGATTTCCAGCAGAAACGAACCATTTGCGTTCTTCTGCAAATGAGACCTGGCTTGCATTGAGAAGAGCACATCTTTCAAATTTCAGCCCAATCAAATGCCGGAGTGAAAAGTTATGCCTTCTCAAACTTATGTACCGAAGAGAGAATAGAATGAATGAACTCTCCCTTTTGTGGTAAAACGATTACCACAAAAGGGCTAGTTCATTTATTCTCGGTAGGATTTGCACTGAACTTTGAGTGAGCCCAACTTTTGTCTCCGACGTTCGATTGAGCTGAAAAATGAAATACGTCTTCTTGTCAACATATGCAAGGTCTCATTTGCAGAAGAACGTAATTGAATTGTTATTACTGGAAATCATTATTCACATTGCTAGCCTCCCACTCCACGATTCCAGTGCTTCTTGATATGACCCACCCTATCTATTGCTACCAAGAGTTTCATCATCTACCTCTACCAAACTGTATTTGTACTGTCTGTCAATCTCTTCTTTATTTCTTTAATGTGCATTGAAACGTATTCTAGTCAACTCACCTTGAAATCACAATATTTTTGGTGTATTGTAAGGCTTTTTTAACATTTGGCATGTCATTTACCATGTATATGATAACACATATATACACTTTATACAATATTCTTATTCTACCTGACATGGCCTTGAGTCGCAATAAAACGTTATTTTTTATTAATTTTGAAAAGAAGGAGAAATTAAAGAAATTTTCAATCCCAGAACTTCTTTGGCAGGTGAAAATGTAATTCGTAATTGAAAATTGTTTCTTTTAACAATAATGTATCGTAATAATAACATTGGCCGAAATGTAATGTAATTCAAATGACAATTACTTTGATTTCAAATGTAATTAATTACTATTACAATTACTGGGAAATGTAGTTGCAATTACGTAATTGTAATTGCAATTACAATTACATCACACGTCTGGCTGTTACTAGTTCAATAAGCACATACCGAAGAACCAAAAAAGGAATGCAAAAAAAATCAGCTAAATAAAAATCACGAAATTTGTGTTGAGATATAGACCTTTCAAACATCATCTGTTTGAATAGTGTCTGTGTCAACAAACAATTTGTACAGGGTCAGTAGAAAGACCTAAAAGGTTAGACCTATTGTTGCAGGTTGGAGCAGGTGTTCTTGATGAGGTGGAACTGTGCCCAATTTGGAACATCGTTGCACTTGACAACTCGGAAGAGCCGAGATTGATCATGTCCTCCTCTGTTGCGTTCTGTTCAATGTTCAACATGCTCTAAGGATGCTCTCTTTGCGAAGCACGTGTGTTTGTTGTCTCGTGAGAACACCAAATGATCAGTACCCATCTGGTTTAAAGAGATAAAGAGAATAAACACCTCTTTAAGGGATATACCTGGTTTTACATACCGAAATCTCATGTATGCTCTGAAAAAACAATGCAGTTTTCCTCCTTTGGGAACACACTTTGAGCAAGCTTGGCGAAGGTCAATGATGTCAAATTGTCCCACGAGAAATAAAAAAAGCCTGGTCTTTTCTTCTACTCTTGGGAAAACTTTCGACGAAACTGATGCCATTTGTCAAGGACCTTCGAGATTGGGACAGTCCCATTCTAAAAATTTGGAGATTGATTGACGAGTAAGACAATCACCAATTGATTGAATGAATAACCGTATATCAAAAGGAGGTCCTTCCTCTTTTCAAAAAAGCCAAAGGACGCGGAAGTCAAAACTTCACAAATTAAGTTGTAGTTAACAACGGGAGACATTTTAGGCCGCATGTTAACGCACTTACTTCATTAGCAAGAGTAAACCAAAATCAAGTTGAATTAGCATTTGTCGAGTAAATACTCTGCCTAGCTGCTGCGTTTCAAACAAGGGAAGATGGTGTAGCGCAGTTGACTAACGCGCGACCGAGCTATGCTCGGGTTCATGGTTTCGATCCCAGGTCTTCCCCCCCCCTATCTGTCTAGTGGATATTCCGCCTCGAACGGCGCCTCCAGAACCCAGAATGGGCCCCATGACTCCAATACAATTATTGTATAAACCCTGTATAAAATATATATCCAATGAGAAAAATTCTCGCAATAAACATTATTATTATTATTGAACACAAGAGTTGTCACCAGTATTTTCTCGAGGTCGGTTAATCTGACTTGATTTTGGTGTGCTCTCGCTTTTGAATTAGGTGCGTTAACATGCGGCCTTATGTTTCATCTTCCCATTTGTGAGTGCACTATGACGGATACTAGTGAGTTATTTTTTTATTCATCGTATTTAGACAACTTTAAAATTATACCCTTGGGTTCAGAAAAAAATTTGATCTTGAACAAGGTGAGTCAAAGGTACGAAACGATTTCAGATTGATCGAATAGAGTCTCTCTCTTTCTTTCTTTCAGAGAAAATCAGTGGCTAGAAATAACTATATTCAACCAGATTAGGATCTCATTTCTACAGGAACCATTCTGGAAATATCCCTTAAATTGAGGGGATGTGAAGTTCCAACACTCGCTTCCTTTCGATTTATTTGAAGAGGTTCAATTCAAACGCAGAAAATGAATCAAAAAGGTTTTTCAATCAAAAGGATTCTGAAGGGCGTAGAGAGTTTGTGGGCGTAGTATTTTAAGAATGTGCTTAAATGTCTTCAAAAGCAGATAACTCGCTAATCTAACGAATGAAGGCTACAAATTTTCAATTGAAATTGTGTATTACGTAAATCTGTCACAAAACAACTCTGTGGATATTTTACCATCTGAAAGCACAGAAAAGGTTGTTTTTTTTTAAAGTCCTTCACGTGGTTAAGTGGAGGCTCCGTTCTCTTTTTTTCTCTCTCAGCAATTCTCAGTGGCGAATCAAAGATGCGACGCAATAACTTAAACCAAGTTGCCTCTCAAGTTTCACTTTTTCCATAGTGAAGGATACTTGTAGGCGTTGAACCCAGTTTCGTTGAACTCCAAGGAAAACAAAACCCGAACAGTTTGATGACAGGATCGCCAATAGTACTACGTTTAAACGTTAATTAGATTGGGAATTAACGCGTTCAAATAGTATCTGGCAACATTGACAGAACTACTTCTTTGTCTTCTGGATTATGAGCCTCCTAGTTATCTCTGCAAAGGCAAGGAAAAATAAAAACTTATGAAAGGCTTATCAGCTGAGTGTAGAAAGTATATGCGTGACAGACTGACCGAGCTGAGCGAGTATTTTCTGGCAAACCCCTAAGAAGTATAAACTGATATCATTTTATGGTATTTCAACCAAACTTTAACCAGAAGTTTGATGAAAGTGAAATGTACACCCTTGTGCAAATTAACTGCATCAAATACTTCAACAAATTGAGTAATTGCGCACTGAGACTCGGCCCAAGCCCGAAAATCATTGCTCGTATCTCTTACTGTGATTTGCACGCGTCCAAAAAAAAAAAAACAGAATCGATAAATAAGGCGAAGCAAAAAAAATCAAATGTGAGGAAAAAATCGCTTTGATGCAATTAATTTGCACAAGGGTGTACCAAATCGAAAAGGTGTAAATAAATATTACCTAACCTGCATTAAAGAAACATCCTACCGAACAAGATCAAAAACAGCAAAACCAAGTTTACATGGATCAACCCAATCAAAACGAACCACAAACACAAACCACAAACACAAACCAAAAAAACCAAACAAACTCGAGCAAACGTCCTCAGGACGTCCTGTCCACTTCAAAGATCTGTGCCATTTTCCAGATTCTTCTGGTCAAATGGAACAAAGAGTCAGCATCGGTCAGTCAAGAATCTGTTTTCAGGAAGAGCGGCAAACTCCCTTGGGCGTGATGTGATGAGAGGACATGTGCCAAGATCCTAGTCATTGATTATTCATTTCTGTTCCAGGAGCCACACAAAATTATGGTACTTTGTCCAGAATCGAGCCCTTCACTAACCTCATGTTTTGAGTACAAATTCATTGATATTGGGGTTTTGCTCCGATTAAAGGCTATAATGAATCAGGGACAGCATGGCTTCCAATTCTAAGCTAAGCAAGGAACAATTCCGAAGAACCATTAATGTCGATAGAGCCCAACGATTTGTTTGGCTCATGTCCATCACACTGGGAAATTTCGGGATTTCTTGTTCTCCAAGGGTTTAATGGTTCAAACCTATCTGTATCTCCACAAACATCAACCTTTTAGTCCATCTTCTGTCTTTGAACCATTAGTGGCTTTGAAGAGAGAAATGCGTTTTAAATGCGGCATCTTTCCTGTCGGAATAGCGGAACAGTGCTTCCAAATGGTCTTGGATATTTGACAGGCTCATAATGGAAAAGACAAGCAAACGCACATGAAGACTACTGATCTCAACGAGGAAAGATCGAGAAAGGAGAGAGGCTTCTTCGTCCATTCTTTCGTGGCTTAGAGGCCTTTTGGCACTCTTATCAGCTCCAAGTTCGTCCAAAGTAACGGCTTTGAAAATGAGAAATACCCGCCTTTTCATCCACTACTTGACTCGATGTATGGAGGCCAGAATTCTAATTGAAGCCATTTTCTCGGAGTTTTAAGCACTTGGCTAGAATGTGGTCACTGATCAATATCCCTTGACGAAAAAGAAAGCCAAAAAGAAACAGATCCAAGTTTGCCGACAAATCTTCTGTTGGGTTTATTTGATTAAAGGACCCCAACTTGGTACATCAAGGTGAAAGACTGACTCTCTTCTTTTCCGTCGTCAGAAATAAAAGCCACCTCATTTTGGGAAGTTTGTCACGGTAGAATGATTTTTTCGTAGTCCCGGATATGATGGCCCTGAGTGTCATTACTAAATCTTGCTCCAAAAAGGGCCTCTCTGTTCCTTCTCTTTTAAATCCCCAGAAACCTAGTGTCAACCAAGTTGAATAATTTTTGGCAACCCTGAACAGGCAGTCTATTTTGAGCGCGGACGAGGAACTTAAAGCGAAGAAATGAAGAGATCACTCTCTTTCTCTCGTTTTCCTTTCCACTCTTGGTGTCCACCCATCGTCCCACGAATAGAAGAGGTCCATCAAGTACTTTTCTACATGGGAGCTTGCATGGGATGCCCCTCCGAAAAACCAACAAGCCTTTTCTGGGTGCTTTTTCAACACAGGAAGTTGTTCGAGCATTTCTTGTCATTGTGATCGCATCTCGTCCCGCTTCTCGTGAAGTTTTCTGAATGTAGCTACAAGGAAGGAATGGTGATAAATGGGCGTTAAAAATGAGTTTCATCGAACCAGCAACCATTTGGTACAAGCAAAAGCAACCAACAACAACTGGCTCAGACGGTGGTACTTTGGAACGACCATCTTTTGTATGGAATCTCTTGGCAAGCTCAAGAGTACCCCCAGATCAAATGACCCAAGTCTTGTCGATGGTGGGCATTATTTTTGAGTTAGGGCAAGGCAATCAATATTTGAGCCTTCCAACCAAGATTTGGATTTTTTGCAGTAGTATTAAAGTTTTACTCTACTTTTGACTTCTTAGTGATAACCACAAAAATATTTGAGACTAATTTAGAATGTTTAAAGACGGTGTTCAAAAGCTTATTTGGCTGCAGTAGTGTAATGTTGGATTCAAACAGATCTGCGTAGAGTACAGATACTGGTTGCGAATCAAGAAAAAATGCATTTGACTAATCACGCTAAATAGTTCATCATTTGGTCCTTTTAATTTTTCGAGCAATACCATTGTAGCAAATTGTAGCATACCATTGTAATACTATTGTAATTAACAGCTCTAATCATTATTAAAACACTGACATAACAAAGAATTTTACTCGATTATTTTTTGAAAACTCACTCGCGCATCAAATTGATGAAAACAGGTTTGGATAGAACTAAATAGCGACCCTGAATAAATACTGGCTGTCGCATAAATAATAATAATAATAATAATAATAATAATAATAATAATTTTATTGCGACTCAAGGTCATGTCAGGTTGTATAAAATACTGTAAAAAATATATATGTTCTCATATAAATGGTGCAGTGACATGTCAAATGTTAAAAAGCGTTACAATAGACAAATTATATTGTGATATCACAAGTGAGTTGACTAGAATGGTTTCAGTGCACATGAAAGAAATGAAGAGGAGATTGACAGACAGTACAAATACAGTTGGGTAATGGAAGATGATGAAAATCTTGGTTATTGCAGTAGAGAGGGTGGGTCAGAGTCAAATCATATTCCCCTCTGCCTACCAGTCTTCAGTGTGGCCAACTAGCATTTTTTCAAGGGCAAAAGCATTGCAGAATTTTGATTACCATCGCTCGGATTTTTAGCATTTTTCTAGCATCTTTTGAAAGGCTCTAGAATCAAAAATTTTTGCATAGCATTTTAGCATTATTCTAGCACTTTTTGGAAAAACATCCAATTTTGGGCTTCAAAGGCAGCTGATTTTGACAGCTGAATTTGCCTCAGTTCCCTAATTTAAAAAAGACAAATTCGAAGACTTGTGATCCTTATTTTCAAGCTGGTTCTACAGTACAGGTAACCAAATTTCTGTTTACAGGCTTTGTCTAGACAACTTGAGAAGGGGCACAAAGCATTACTTGTCTCAAAAAAGATTAGATTTGTGCTGGAACTACAACACCAACTACAGAAAAACAGCTTTTTAAACTTAAGATGGATAAATCAGTGTTTCAGTGAAAAAACGTAACAAAAAGGGCTTCTAACCAAAACCATTTTTGTTAAAAGAGGGCTTTTTGAAATTAAAAGTAGCTGATCACAAAATTCTTAACATGCAAATTTCACTTTGAAATTTAAACTGTTGATGATTTTGATGTTGAGGGATTACAAATTTTATAAAATAGGGAAAATAAGTTGCAAAGGTTTCTGAACCAAGAAATATTCAACTTTGGTGTGCAATATCAGTCTTTAAAATGCATGTCAGCTTTTGGTTTTCATAGAGGCATAAGTGAAATTGAAACAAAAAAGGGCTTTTGGTTCATCACTATTTACAATTTAATCTTAGTAAATTTGAAGAAAACGTTTAAAACATAATGTTTGGTTTCTTACAAACCTTAAACTATTTGTGAAAATAAGTTTTTATAATTGTCATCAAAAATAAGTGCTGCATGCAGGGTGGGCATTTGATTTTTGGACATTTTGTCCACCCCTGTCCAAAAGGTGTCCAAAAATAGTAATTCGAAAAATAATGGTTAAAAACATTTTTAGAATAACATTCTACAAACTTTCTCTCCAAAATAAACGTCATTTGACGAAATCTAAGCAAGAATAAGTCAATTCAGCATAAGAAACTTACACTTAATTCATTAAATGAGCCAATAACTTGAAGGCCAAACTGGACATTTGAACTTTCCACTCTTTTCATTTGACCACCGAGCATCGTTCAAAATGTGGGAAAGAATGATTGACGTCTGAAGGAATGAACGAACAAACGAATGTGAGACTGGGACTACTAATAACACGCTCACACCACACTTCATGTTAAACATAGTATGCGAGTACATTTTAAAGCTAATTGTGTCTTGATTTGTGACAAGAGAAGGTTACTTAGTATTTTGATTTATATTCCAAAGTTTATCATTGTTGCAAGTGTTTCCCATCCAAGAGGCAAGAAGTCTTTTGACCTGACTGTCCAAAAAATGTTAACTATAATAAAGCACACTCAAACTGATATCAGATTGCAATGTGGGTATTATAATGCTTTTGCCAAAGAATTAAAGCAGTGTTGTTTTACTATTAAAAAAGACAAGACTCTTGTTTACAGATGAGGAAATAAAATGTAAATCTTGAAACATGTTGAACAGTTACACACATTTTACCATATTGTATAAACAAAACATTTATTTTTTTAACAAGTTATTAACAAGTTATGATGGCAAAGTTTATTTCTCCAAGTAATGTTCCCATTAATAGAACTATTTTTGTTTAGGTACACAACCATGCATTCTTTAGAATTCAATTACTTATGTAGTGTAACTGGTTTTCCGTCTGATTTGTACAACTTTCTTTTACGTTTATTGGACTTTTGGACACTTATGGACATCTTTTGGGGATTTTTGGACACCCTCTGGGGACTTTTGGACACCTTCTGGGTATTTTTGGACACTTTTGGACACTAGGGTGTCCAAAATGCTCTCGATGTCGAAAAATGCCCACCCTAGCTGCATGGCTTGCCAATTGTTTTGTATTGCTTGCTCTTTATGATTCATTTCATAATCAATGCATTATAAATATTTGAAGGCAAAGTTTTAAATTAGTTTTGGCAAGTAGCAGAAAAATATGTATTGTGTCAATTTCAGCAAAATTAAAGTCAAAATATAGATTCAAATATTCACTAATGGGCCTAATAGCCGCTGCAGTCCTTTTTTGTATTAGAAAAGGTAGCATTTTTCTAGCATATTCCATTTTCCAACCAGCATTTTTCTAGCATTGATTTGACCTTAACTAGCATCGTCGCTCCAAAAAAAGTTGGCCACCCTGTCAGTCTTCATAAACAGGTTTTTTCTGTAAGGAGCACTAAAGAGGCAAGGCATCCTTGACTTTCGTGACTTCTGAGCAGGGTTGCAAACCAAACTCGAATTCGTGTTTACTCGTATACATGGACAAAGCCCAAATTCTCCAAGTGGTAATCCTACATTGCAACCTCCCATGAAAAAACTTGTGCAAGCCTAGAGCGCTATAATAAAAGAGTACGCGCATGTGCCATTTTGGTCCCAAGACGTCGGTTCCATTGTACTGTGGTTCTTGGGTTCGACCTGTTTGAGGCAACTTTACCTATGTACTATTTACTATCAAATTGACGCTCTTGATCTCAGCTTACCTTTGAAAGCATAATGTTTGACCTTTTTAGCCTTTGAAGGTCAAGACGGGCCAAAAACATGAGTGCCGGAAGATAACCTTCTCGTTCTCCATAAACCTCGATGCGCGTTCAAGCCCAGTGCTGCTGTGAATTGACTCGGTAATGTCAGCTCTTGAAGAATCTCGTCGCTGATTTGCCTTGACTTTCTTACTTTTTAGGAAAACTAATTCTAACTGGATGCAAAATTGATTGGTGAATATTTAGAACGTCAATTGAAGCGATTAGAGCGTTTTCCTTGTGCACATTATTGCATTGTCATGTGAAATGACTTTTTTGTTGAACAATTATATGGCAGCCCTGTTGACGTTGCGCATTCTAGCAGTCGTCAGGTTGACAGTGCTACAGACTGTTATGCTTAACTTTGTAAAAAAAGTTTCGATATTTTGTACTCATAATATATACTAAAAAGCTTCTTTAGTTTCATGTAATAATTAGTGACAAAGTCAAAAATTAAAAGGTGAATTGCAAAAACTTTTTTAAATAGCTTCTGTCATATACATTATGAGTACAAAATATCAAAACTTTTTACTAACTTAGTCATAACAGTCTGTACCAGAGTCAGCCTGACGACTGCCACGAATGCGCAACGTCACCAGGGCTGCCATATAATTGTTCAACAAAAAAAGTCATTTTACATAACAATGCAATAATGTGCACAAGGAAAACGCTCTAATGGCTTCAATTGACGTTCTAAATATTCACCAATCAATTTCGTATCTAGTTAAAATTAGTTTTCCTAAAAAGTAAGAAAGTCAAGGCAAATCAGCGACGAGATTCTTCAAGAGCTGACATTACCGAGTCAATTCACAGCAGCACTGGGCTTGAACGCGCATCGAGGTTTATGGAGAACGAGAAGGTTATCTTCCGGCACTCATGTTTTTGGCCCGTCTTGACCTTCAAAGGCTAAAAAGGTCAAACATTATGCTTTCAAAGGTAAGCTGAGATCAAGAGCGTCAATTTGATAGTAAATAGTACATAGGTAAAGTTGCCTCAAACAGGTCGAACCCAAGAACCACAGTACAATGGAACCGACGTCTTGGGACCAAAATGGCACATGCGCGTACTCTTTTATTATAGCGCTCTATGCAAGCCCATATTTCATATCATTAAGATTTTGTTGCCAATCACCCGATTGTGTGACATAAATTGGCCCTTGTTTAAACTCCAATCTAATCAAAATTCACTTTTTGCATATCAGGTTAATACCTTAGACACATTTGCGACAGGTTTGAGGATTTTGACTAACCAAACTGCACTATCAAATGGACTAAATAGTTAAGATGTGTTTCTGATAAGGAAAGGTTTCCTTTAATCATGAACTTTGGCTTCCCGCATGTTGGATGACGTCACAGACTGTCCGTGCCGGTCGGGCATTCATAGATTTTACTGCCAGTCCCTATATAGGGTCCCTAGGCACAACTAGAATCTGAAATGTGTCGGATGAGGCATTACCATCCACAAGCTTCGGAAATTAAACCATTAAGAGAATGGTGGATGGAAAATATTTTTTGTAAAAAATGAAAAAATAATAAATTTGAATGGTGGATCTTATACTGTGGACAGAGTTTACTAAGGAGGGTCCTGGGATCTTCCAAGGGGGCCGTGAAGAATTTTTGGAAAACGCCCAAAAGTCAAAGTTATTAAAGCATGACATTTCAAAGACAATAATATTGAAGCCACTCTTTCTTTCTCTTTCCAATGTCCTCAAACGTATAAATTGATTTTCGAAATCAAGAAACCAAAAGTAACTCAAGAAAAAGTTCTTAGGATTTAAGAGCTCTAAACTTAGCAGTGGCGGTTGTCACATGGGCGCGCGGTAAATAGGTCACAATGTAAAAAGGTCAGGGTAAATAGGTCACAGCAAAAAGGTCACCGTAAAACGGTCACGGTAACAAAATCACAATAAAAATACGTCACGGGGTAAAAAGGTCCCGGTAAAAAAGGTCACAGGGTAAATAGGTTGCGTAAGTCGCCCTGGATCATTTTGGCGAGACATAAGTCGCCCTGAATTATTTGATGGGCCTTTAATAGCAGTGGATCATTTGGTGGGCCTTGAGTTGCATCGGATCGTTTGGTGGGCCGTGAGTGGTCCTGGATCATTTGGTGGGCCGTGAGTGGTCCTGGATCATTTGGTGGGCCGTGAGTGGTCCTGGATCATTTGGTGGGCCGTGAGTCGCACAAATGGGACGTCGGCCTGGACTGGATATTTTGTGATATCGGAGCATCGAGTGAGTGCTGAGACTGTACTCACCACTTGGTGCTCTTGCTCGTGTTTATTCTAGCGTAGATTGAAGGTTTCAAAACAACCTTTATTCGGACAATCATTGCTCATTTTTTGAACAAGAGAGGGCACCCAAGCACGGTGTGTTAATTGCGTGAAAGCCATCAAGGTAACACAAACATCGGTTTTCTTCAAATTGGTCTATGTCCATCTAGTTTTCGAGATTTTTTCTCATTTCAGTTGACTGAGCGATGGTATATTATTATTTCTCCGTAAAAATGATTATTCAAAACCCAAACCTGAGTTCAACCGCACGTAAATAAAGGGCCGATCCTTCCAAGTCATTTGCGAGAGAACATTTGGCCGCAGTTGGTGGCATCTCCTTGCCATAAAATATGGGCAAAGACAGCCATCTATCATAGTACTCACTGTGCCAGTACAGCGCTTGATTAGACAACGAGGAAGAATGCCCTTACAAGGCTCAAATGGAAGCCAAGTCAAGCGATGAAGATACAAAAAAAATCTTTGTGTGTCTATTTGCCATTTCAGGTATAGAAAATTGAGGAGTAGGAAATCTCCTGCTGTTTCAAACTCGTTTTCGATGATGCAACCATTGGGCTAAGTTTTGGGTGAAGCTATTTTAAATCTAGGTTCACTCTTTGGCAACGATGCCAAGAAAAGCAGAGACTCCAAAGTTAAGTTAAGAAAATCTGAATGAAGCTTGGGTGAAAACTGGTTTGTTTTTATCACAAGTGGGCATTATTGGACATTTTTGATTGTTGATTGAGGAATAATTATTGCTTAGAATCAACTTGGCACATTTTTGTTCCAAAAGCAGGCTTTTGAAAAATTTCCAAAAATAACTTGCGCAATTTTTCAATCTCCAATCGATGAATTACAAGCGATTCATGAATCGCTACCTTTGAAATATTCGACCATGCTTAAGTAATAATATTTAAAAATTGTAAATGTTCGAAAATGTTTGTTGTTTGAGAATTTCAAGAATTTCCTTGCAATTTATTTCAATAAAACATTTTGCAGTGTTTACAGTTAAATATTAACAAAAAAGTAACAAAAATCGCATTTGTTTGTGACAATTTTTGGGTCATTTTGAAATAAGTGTAAAATGTTTTGCCAAACGAAATACTGTTTCATTTTCAAATTCAATCTTCGTTGGCAAATAACCCAACATTTGAAGATTCTAGTTCGCCAACTCTTGGTTTTTGGTAAACCAAGACACTGAATGGTGTGAAAGGGAAGAAGGACACTTCAATGCCGAGTTTTAGAATTGTCATATCAATGGTGCATTAGTTACATTCCATTATTAGAAATTTCTTGCATTTGCCAAAGGTGAGAATGCTCTTTTAAAAAAAGGAATCATTCAAAGTCAGTTACAAAAGTTGAAAATCTGAAGATCCATATTCAAATCAATCGTATGACTCAATTTGAAATGCCAATTTTGAAGACTTATTGCATAGTCTGACCACAAATCGTTTAAGTATAACAAAAAGATGGCAAAAAATATCAATAAATTAGTTTGTTTCAGAGGGAAAGGAAGGATCCTGGGTTGAGTTTCAACAGTTTCTGAAGCTTCTCAACGATCAACAGACCTGGATTAATTACTCCTTATCTATGAATTTCAATACAATTTATTTGCTTTGAAATTTGATCATTTAATTTTGCGCTAGCTTTCAAATTGTGGTTTGATAACTATAAGTTAGATTTTCCTTTTCCAATCAAATTTTGCAATCCTATCCTTTTTTGTCACTACATAAAAGACAAGAGGAATGTCGAGATTTTTTGGGTTGTCTAAGGATCTAAGGATCAACGTTGAAAATTTCGTTCTTAGAAATGATCGCACAGATGATTAAACAACAGTGTTGAAAATTGCAATAAGATTGGTTAGAATGTGAGTCTTCGCAATTTCTCTTGACTTCGGATGTAGTTATTTAGGTCAGGTTAGGTTAGGTTATATTACGTTCAAAATTTCAAATGTTTTGCAAAGTAATGTCTAATTGCAAATGCAAAAGGAATCAAGCCACCCGTTTTGTTGGTCCGAAGGAAACACGTACAGTATGCATCGATATTATTATTTTTAAATAGGAATCGAAGTGACTAAACAGGTTGTCTTAAAAAAGAAGCTTCAACTCACTGTCAAGTTGACACTGCAATCTAAAGATACTCAGGTGTATGTACTCAAAATTACATTCCCGAGGATCTTATTGAGAAACCCTCTGACGATAAAAAAACCACTTCTGCGTCCACAAGATCAACAACAAGAAGGGATGTTACTGAAATATCAACAAGGGGCTCATACCTGAGAAAGGCGGCTCGTATCTGGAATGTATTGCCAGAAAAAGTCAGAAGTGCAGAGACTCTTTCCAAGGCCAAACATATCATCAAGGACGAAGTGACCCATTTGGAGAAACTATTTGCTAAACGTTTCAGTAATTGTACTTTCTGATGAACTTGAATCTTTATCCATGCTGTGATGAAATTTTCTTTATTTTTCTCCCCATCGATTGATGTCAAATCAGTCTTCTCAAGAAGTCGTTCTGACTTAACGCGTCATTAATTTGATAAGTAAATAAATTATCACACGAACCGAACCGAAATGTGCCTTAAATGTGAAGCAAAGGAGATTCTTCTTTCCTTTTAAATTTCTTATCCTTGGGCCATTTGCATTAGTGCACGTAACATCCGAGCTAAAGTGTTGGGCAAACGTATTTACTTTCTATGTTGTTTCAACAACAAATTGGCATTCAAGTTCAGTTGGCGAAAATTGTCGACCACTCCGAACATCTAATATTCAGGTTCCAATGGATTTTGCTCAAGTATCAAAACCATAAAGTTTTTCTTTGGACGGCTAGGATCGATGGACTTGCCATAAAATTATCAAAATGATTCCAAATTATTTTTGTTTTTCACTCAAGTGATGGAAAACGTGCTTTTGGAGAGCATAGCATCTTAAATGGTTGTTTCATTCTTCGACAAACACGTTCTCGCACGACCATCAGAAATCTCAGTAGTATGTCTCAGAGGGCACGCCAAAGTAGTTTGGTGGGATATGAAACTATACAATGAATCCCTTGCCACATAAAGTTGACGCCAGTTGGTCACAGGTCAATGAGAACTATGTGTGGACATTGCCATGCCATTCTTTCTTTCATTCTCGAGAGCTCAAGACCACACTTTCTCTCACCCCTCATCTTTATTAGCGGGATAGTTTAAAGTGTGAAAAATGTCAAGAGTGGTGAAGTTAAATACCGGCCAAGAAATGCCAATTTTGGGATTAGGAACTTGGCATCACGGCAAAGAGAAAGGTGAAATGGCCAGGGCAATGAGGTAATTTTGTTCTTATTGATTTAGCGAAACGATTGTGGTCTAGACAGGAGTTCTGTACTGCTTAAATAGTGAATATCTGGCTAGTTTGGTTCATTAATTTCAAACCTGTGACGTAATTTGAATCATAAGCAACGTTATTGTTCAATTGCATTCTTAATAAATTATGTTATCTAATGTTGTGATGAAATTTGACACACTCATCAATTAAGAATCATTCTAAACCATCTTTTGCCACCCTACTCCATTGATGCAAACAGGTTTGCAATCAAAAATGGCTACCGTCACATTGATTGTGCTCACATTTATTTGAATGAAGAAGAACTTGGTGAGGAATTTGGACAAATAATCGGACAAGACATTCAACGTGAGGAACTTTTCATCGCTGGCAAGGTACGCATAATTTTAACGTTATCCTTTTATAACCCCAACTACAGATAAGTATTTTTAAGGCAACTCAATTTGGACGAGAAGCCTTCTTTGAATTTATGGCAAATAAATTTTTCCCAAGGAGAGGTCCATTCGCTATTTTTTGTTGTTGTATCTATTTCTTTGTTACTGTTTGTTTTATTGCCATTGATTTCGTATTTTTCTTTTAATAAAATGGACGAAGTCGGCGTAATTTCTCGACCGGAACAAAACGAAAACGAGACCTAGAATATTGACCTAAAAATGCAAACTCGAAAATATTCGACTAAAAAAACAGAGACTAAAAATCATAATGACTGACCAAAGTAAAAAATAAAATTTCCGATACAAAAGCGTGACAATTTTTGAGTTATATTGCTATTTTTTATGTGTTTGCTGTTTTCAGTTTTCTGTCATTTCGACGGTTTTATTTTCCACTTCTTTGGGCTTAGTTTTATGCCAGAAATTTGCACCTGCAACTAGTCATGAATCTTAAAGTAATTGTGGGCGTTTTAGAATACGAACCTACATATTAGTTGTACCAATGAAGAAATTTTTTTTCATAAACTTAGCTTTGGTGCACTCATCATGAACCTGAGCGAGTGGAAGAAGGATGTCGAAAAAGCTTGGAAGCCTTGAACCTGGACTATTTTGACTTGTATTACATTCATTGGCCGGCTGCTTTTGAAGTAAGGTTACACCTTTAAAGAAACCACTTAAGTTCCGAAGCACTTCAAATGATCAAAATTAATACTTTCGAATTAGTATGGTGATGAAAATTTACCCAAGGACGAGAATGGACGCGTTCGTCATATTGATGTTAATCCTCTGGAGACTTGGAAGGCCATGGAAGAGCTCGTCAAGAAAGGTCTGGTCAAGGCCATTGGGATTTGCAATTTCAACACCAAACAAATCAAGGACCTCATGGTTAATTCCAACACCAAACCTGCCGTTCTCCAGGTGGAATCCAATCCTAGAATGCAAAATGAGATCTTGAGGTATGAACGTTTTCATTGATGCCTTTGTAAAGGAGTCTAAAGTGCCTGATCTTACTCACCCTTTGATCTCTTAGGAAGTTCTGCCAGAAACATGATATAGCTATGATAGGGTTCTCCAGCTTTGGATCACCTGATCTTCCTTGGGGAGAAAAGCTGCCTCATATCTTGATCGACCCTATTTTGATGAGTTTGGCCGAGAAGCACAAAAGATCGACAGCATTGTGCGTTTTGCGATGGCAAATTCAGCGTGGAGTTGGAGTCATTCCCAAGGTAATTCAGTATTGTGAGAGGTATTTTGGTAAACCTGGAATTTCAAGTCTGTCGATCATCAAAAAAATCATCGGCAAATTCCTTTCCTACATACAATGTAAGACTTTATAGATATAGAACCACTCAGTGTTCTCGCTCAAGAAGCACTGAATTACTGGAGTGGGAGGTTAACGGTGAGAATTATGATTTCCAGAAGGATTAATTCAATTGCGTTTGGCTGCAAACCAGGGCTGGCTTGTATTTAGTAGACGTTTTTCAATTTTCAACTCAATCGAACCACGGAGTGAAAAGTTATGTCCTCTCAAACTTATGTACTGCAGAGAGCATAGAATGAATGAGCGCCCTTTTGTGGTAAAACAATGGATGAGTGTAATCGAACGAGTTCAGCTGAGGATTCTGGGGCCAAAATGGCTAGGGATGGGTCAGAACTAGATTTGACATTTCATAGTTTTAGTTTGCTACGTGAGGAAAAAATCTTACTTCAATTCATTGTCAAAATGAAAAAAACGAATACGGCTCATGAATTTTGATTGAGTTTTATGGAGGGTGAGTCTCGACTCTGACCCATCTCTAGCCATTTTGGCCCCAGAATCCCCAGCTGAATTCGTTCGATTACACTCATCCATTACCAGAAAAGGGCTAGCTTTTATCTTAAGAGCTCGGGGTTTTCGGACTTGATCATTTTTTTCGATTTAGAACCAACCCTAAATACCTCGTTCAAGAAAATTCCAGTCAGTAAACGAGACCAAATATTTTTTACACAAAATTCGAGAACAAAAAATTCCCTTACCTAATACACCGTAGTCCAGAATTAACGTCTCCTCGACTTTAGCAATAAGTATAACAAAACAAGATATCAAAGTGATTTTTTAGGAAAAATAACAAGAAAAAGTAGGTGTTTGCCCTTCACTTTTTCATCTAATAATTTAGTCAGTGTTAGCCACTGTCATGTCAAAGCTAGGTTGGTTGCCATCTAGAATTTGATTGGGAAAGCCACCACTAGATGCAAAAGCATAACTTCAAAACAAGTCAATCAATCTCATCAAGATATGCTATGAGAATACTTCAACATGTGTCCTTCAACTGGTATTTTTTAAAGTGTTTTTTTTAAATTAGTGTTCAATAATCGTGTTTCCAGTAGTTCTTTGTTTGGCATGGAACACTAAATACGAACGACTCTGTGTAAGGTAACGAGAAAAAAAAACGGCCGCAGTTACCAAATTGAAAAGAACAGAGGCAAAAAAATTTGACTAGCCATTTCCTCTGCTGAAATCAAGCCCTTTTTGGCAATTTAAAAATCCTTTCCCAACCAGTTATAGATACAATAAAGTACATTAAATCACTATTTTTTTCATTTTGAGTCAAAGCGAAGGATATTTTTTCAACTCTTCAGTCTAAAAAAATGTTATCTTCGTTCGTTACCTCCAAATACAACCTTATTTTCTTTCAGAGCGTTTTGGAAAGTGAGCTTTTGGAGAATTTGAAGGTTTTCGAAATGGAACTGGATGATGACGACATGAGACAAATTGAGACAATGGACCAAAACATTAGGAAGATCGTTCCCATTGTCACGTTGAAGGATGGAACTGTCGAATTACGCGATTTGCACAACAAACATAACGGTTTTGAGTATGAAGAAACCGAAGAAGAGGCTTTGGCTTAAATCTTCAGATGGACATTTAACATTATTATGCTTGGAAATGTTGGAATTCTTGTAACATAATTTTTCTTATCAAATATACGTTGTCTGTGGCAAATCAACTTCAAACTCGCCAAACGTCTCTTTATTATACGACTTTGTCATAAATGCTCAGAAGGAATTGATCCTCATTGTCCTGGTCTTCAGTTTCAAAGGGATCTTCCTCTTCAAAGAGTTGAAGCCACGGTTGGGTGTTAACTGGCAACTTCATGTCCTCGGACTTAAAATCCTGACAATCCGGATCGTGGCACATTTGAAAATAAACCCCTTGATTGAGAAGGACGATGTACCGAATGTTGTTGCTTCGATGCCATCTTTGCACATTATAGCAATAACGATATCCCTGGATCTCATATTCCAGAGTCATTAGACTGGGTTTCCACTCTACTTTACGGATAGAACCGGGTTTGATTAAAATCTCTATGAACTGGTCCACTTCGGGGAACAATGATCGTTGACTAGTTTGAACGGCGCTTTTGGAACACACGGGGACACTATAATCACTTGGTGAAGAACCCACATGAGCGACACCAGGAATTTTGATATGATCAGAACCAGGACTTTCCGTCCAGGTAATTAAACTTTTCAAGAACACGTCCTTTTCACTCCATTCACTATGCTGCATTTTAGAGGCTTCTGAGAGGGTCAAGCACTGTTTTCGGCCAAATTTTGACGACAAATAAGTTCGGAAGTTTCTGTTTTTGGAATAAACACTGAAGTCAATGAACAGTTCCTCCTTTTCAGCTTGCTTATCCCAAAAGGTGAAGACCCGGCGCTCTTCCTGAGTCAAACTACTCATGAATTCCCGCACAAACACGCCCACATGGAGGTTGTTTTCAAATAATCTCTCTCCCGGAAGATTCACGACAATATGTCGACTAAATTTGCTTTCTGTGCTAGACTCCAAGTCCAGAATATCTCTCAACTCTAAGATCAGACCTAATCGCAGTCGGATGTAGGCTATTAATTTATCTTTAAACTGAGCCAAAATCTGGGACCCATCTCTTCCTGGGTTTTTTTCCCGGTAGAATTCAATGTCAAAGTAAAGCTTACACGGACATCCTTGTCCAATCACCTCGTACCAGTGTCGTTTGTGAGCTTTAAGGCGTTTAATTTTCCAGAAAACCGTGGTTGCAGGTCCGGCTAAAAAATGGCGACGCCCATCGGATGCGATTTCAAAACTAAAAACGCGGAAATGCGAATGATTTGCGGCTTTTTCTAAAGCCAAATTTTGAAGAGTAAACACAAACGTATCTTCACCCCCAATTGTGACAGATTTTGGGTCTAATTGAGCGATCCCCATTGTCACAGGATGAAGATTTGACGACTCCACTCGTTTTTCCGCCATGGCCAACCGGCGTTTTCGCTTTAAATCTGCCAATTTTTCGCCATTTCGTCGATAAAAGGAGTTGGTATCCATTTTGAAGTTGCTCAATCTGATGGCGCTTAAATTTGAAGGGTTGCGCAAGTTTTGTTTGGAAATTGATTACGCACTACATGTTTTTGGCAACGTTTAAACTAATGAGTGACCATTCATGTTTTTAAGTTTGAGCCTATTAAAATGAATGAAAACGCATAGCAACCGATACGATAATCTGTACGCAAATAAAAAAAATACATTTTTTTATTACTGTTAAGCATTCGATGAAAAAATATTGAAACCTGCATTTTGGATTAACATGCGAGGTCGAGTATTTATTTGTATGACAACAACTTAACGCTCACATTGGTTTTTTTTTGGTTCAAACTAAAGAATCTCATGTTCAAACCACTCCAACTCTATTTTTTTCTTGGCAATCTAATCTAAACAGCATTGAAAACGCTTTTCAGCGCCCCTGAATTCCGAAAACTTGAGTGTTTCATAACTCAGATCTTTTCCACTTTTCCCCCAAGAACCTATTTTCTCTCGGCCAGAGTTCCATAGGCTTTCGGTTTCCCTAGAGATCATGTTTCTGCTCCGACGATCCGTCGTCACGCCTCTTCGCCATTTCCGGCAAATGCGGTTATGTCCCGAGGGCGTGAATTTGTTATCCACGAGTTCCATTCGGTCTCATTCCCATGATCCCAGTTTGATTGATCCCGAGGGCGACCCGCGGGTTCGATCAGCCCATCGGGAAATGACGGAAAAAGGCGGGACAAGGCCGCTCTATTTGGACGCTCAGAGCACCACGCCCTTGGATCCTCGCGTTTTGGACAAAATGCTGCCTTACTTGACTTCGTATTATGGCAATCCTCATTCAAGGTAATTATTAAGGATGGTTGTGAGTCGATTGAGAGGGATTGATATGCTTTTTGTGTGTAGGACTCATGCTTATGGATGGGAATCGGAAGAGGCCATGGAAGATGCCCGGAAAGAGGTCGCGGATTTGATTGGAGCCGACCCAAAAGAGATCGTTTTCACTTCAGGCGCTACAGAGTCAAATAATATTTCTGTTAAAGGCGTGGCGAGGTAGGATTACTCGTGTTTCTAGTATTATTGGAACATGACATTGAAAGCCGATTTTGTTTAGGTTTTATAAAAGCAAAAAGAATCACCTCATTACCACTCAAACTGAGCATAAATGCGTGTTGGACTCTTGTCGGCAATTGGAAAATGAAGGCTTCACCGTCACATATTTGCCCGTGAATGAGAAAGGTCGCGTTTCCATGGAGGAATTGGATAAAGCCATAACCCCAAACACGGCCTTGGTCTCCATTATGACGGTGAACAACGAGATTGGCGTGATTCAACCCATGGACGAAATTGGTCGACTCTGTCGGTCCAAGAAGGTGACTATCGACCCTTTGTTCAAGGTTATTATACACGTTTTAACTTGTTGTTTTTGACTTGTGTTGCTCAGGTCTTTTTTCACACGGATGCGGCCCAAGCTGTGGGTAAAATCCCCATGGACGTGAATAGCATGAATATCGACCTCATGTCCATCTCCGGTCACAAATTGTATGGACCCAAAGGTGTTGGGGCTTTGTACGTTCGACGTCGTCCCAGAGTCCGTGTGGAACCTATTCAATCGGGTGGAGGACAAGAAAGAGGTCTGCGATCTGGCACAGTTCCCACTCCCTTGGCCGTTGGTCTCGGTATGTGATATCGCAATCAAATTCAATTACTTATTATGACTTTCATAGATCTTATTTTGAATCTTAGGAGCCGCATGCAAGTTGGCCGGGCAAGAAATGGAGTATGATTCCAAGCACATTACCCGATTAGGAGACAAATTGGTGAAAGCCGTCACATCCAACTTGGAACATGTGATTTTCAATGGCGATCCAGAACACACCTATCCCGGTTGTGTGAACTTGAGTTTCGCTTATGTGGAAGGTGAAAGTCTTTTAATGGCTTTGAAGGACGTGGCCTTGTCCTCGGGATCCGCTTGTACATCTGCTTCTTTAGAGCCCAGCTACGTTTTGAGAGCTATTGGAGCCGATGAGGACTTGGCCCATTCGTCAATCAGGTGAAATTAATAGAGATTTTTCATAAGTAAGAGGAGAATGTTGTCGTCGTCAATGTGCTTGTTTTTGTTTTTTAAGGTTTGGTATTGGTCGGTTCACCACGGATGAAGAGGTGGATTACACGATTGAAAGAATCGTCTCTGAAGTCACGAGACTGAGAGAGATGTCTCCATTGTGGGAAATGTTCCAAGATGGAATTGATATCAAAAGCATTCAGTGGACCCAACATTAGATTATTCCCTCTGTTGAAAAATTCAATTCATGATTTATTTTGGTAAAATAACACTGACTTCTTCGTTAACATCTGATCAAGAAATGCTAGATTATTTCATCCTAGTTCCCAAAAGACACCAAACTAGGCCCAAATCCTGGCCTAGATCATTCACTTTTAGCTTTATTCTTTAGCCAAGATTAGCACAGATCCTTGTACATCAAGATTTTCTGATTGAGTCATGGCTGATAATGGAAATAGTGATGGATCGAAATTGCGGATTCGGTCATGCCTACCGATACTTAAAGTAGACATGAACTATAAAGAATTTAGTTTAAAGAGAAAAAAAAGTTTTTTCGATCCAAAAACGAAATCGGGTGCTCAAAAATTAAAACCGAATTTCAAAAAAATGGGATTTTCCCTCTTCTATCCCATGAGCAAAAAATTGATTTTTTTTTTTTTTTTTTTTTAAAGATTTGGGAACACTTCAAATTTGGGCAAGCTTTGTAAAGACCTTTAGCACTTATTTTTTGCCTACAGCAGAATGTTGAACTTTTGTAATGAAAACAAAATTTGACCTTGAAACGGGAGAAAAAGTAAAAGCTCGTTTCTGAACATAAAACGCGTGTTCATGACGTTATTTCTACGAAAAATGTCCTTGAACTTTTCACCCGTCTCTAAAATCAGCATAACAATGTCCCGGGAAGAGTTTTTGCAAAAAGTGATTAAAAAAATTGTCATTTTTGTCACTTAGACGGCTTACACACCATTGAACACACCTTACTTGTGTGCCTTCTCTTGCTCTCAAAATGAGCAACTAGCCGAAAGGTTCTTCTCGCATCTCGCTTCTAGCATCGTTTAGAAAACTAAGGTGAGCTTCAATCATGGAGAGGAGGGTTATTTCTACTCCGTCTGTCTCATATGTTTCTTTTGTGTTTCTTCTGTGCCTCTACTATACTTCAAAACTACCTCAACAACCGACCTATAGTGAGTAAAGCCGTAAAAAGTGTAAAACGTCTAATTTGCATTTTTTTACAATTTGGACAATAATGATGAAAAAATGTGGGTTGTGTGGAAATCAAAGCTAAATTGGACAAAATATATCAAGTTTAAACCAAGGTATTAAATTTGTCTTTGCTTACAATTATCCAAGGACCCTTGATTTATCATGCTACACATATTGCCATCATTGTTTATTTGTTAGGTAAACTCTAACACCCAATTGGCAATCGAGGATTGAGGGAATCAATAAGAAATTCGTAATTGAGAGCATGTAGGGATGGGTTTGCATTAGGCAAGAACCGGATCAGTGTCGGATTGGATTGGTTTGGAGGTCGACTTGTCATAAGTTGAATCCAAAAACCATGTAATTGATCCGGGGTCGGAAGCGTTCCATGCTGAGTTGATTCTTAAAACTTGAATAAATGCTACTTGGAAGCTCAAAATTGTCATATTTCCCCAAGTTTTGTCTTCTACTTTTTTTCCAAAAGGTTCTCACTGCCTGAAAAAGTTATTCCTTTTTCATAATTGGCTTTTTTGTCATTTTACAATTTTTCTTTTTCTCTTGGAGTCTCACTTCAGTGATAGTTTGATGAAATGAGCTTGGAATCTTGGTTTCGTTTGCCATTGATTAATTACACAACCCACATCCAACTTATTTTCATCAATTATCTATTCCACGTTCATTTTGTTTCACGTCACAATTGTTGTTGTTGTTTCATATTTGTACTAGGAACGAATCTTGGTTTTGCTCAGAGTTCTTAGTTGAGCTTGTGATTCATAATCCTACTGTCATAAACTTTGGGCTCGTAGGGCTTGTTTCCTGTTAGTCTAGAAATGATGCTTGAAAATCAATGTTATGTTTGCTTTGAAATTTGAACAGAACGGAGAAAAGAAGACACGTCCAACTTTTTTAGGTGATGGTATAGAAACAAATCATGTACTTTGATGATTTAGAACTTAATACCTACCTTTGGATTTAGGGATTCTTGCCAAGAAAAATAAGAAAAATGTATGTGTCTTAGCTTCGATCGAGTCCACTCCTCGAGTTTTATACCCTATTTGGCCAAGAAAAGACCAAGAGGGTTCACTCGGTCATTTTAAGTAGGGTTTGTGTGAGTAGGATTTAAATGAGCTTTGAAATGGAATAATTTTAGTCTTTAACACTCGATTGAATTGATTTTATTTGTTCTTACTAGATATCATAATTCTTATCATTAGCCTCCCAGTCCAGAGAAATTCATGATGACACCAAAAAATCAACATATTTGATTTCATAGTGTATTTGGCTCTTTGATGTAATCACAGTCAAGCTAAGGTTTGTTTTTGCAATAAAAATATGATTCTTCAAGCAACAAATTGTTCCTTTTATATATTCCCATGTTACGATGACATTCAGTATATAACGTAAATGATTCCCCTCTTGTCTGCTGCCATTTTGGCATTGGGAATCCCTGGGTACTTTGAGCGTATTCCTTCGGGAAGTATAGGAATCGAGTCTGGGGTATCCTCATTACCATCGATTAGAGCTTGAAAGGTATTTTTATGAGGAACATTGCCAATTGTAATTGGGACCAAAATTGTCAGATTGAAGCCAATGCCATCAGGATCAGCCTGAAAATCAATGTTAGCTTTTGAAAAGAGACCATAAAACCGATTCCTTTTGTTGAGTGCGGAATGAACTGAAGGATGCCAGTTCTCTTCCCTCCGTTAGAGTCACCAAGGATGGCTCAAGCCTAGATTACTTTCAAAATATGCTTTGGGTCAAGAAGCACTGTATTATGTACGTAATATTGTGCTCCTTGCTTGGGTGAAGGAGCACTGAATTGCTGGAGTGAGCGGCTACCGGTGAGAATTATGATTTCCAGAAGTTTTGATTCAATTGCGTTCTTCTGCAAACGAGACCTTGCTTATGTTCATTAGACTACGTATTTCAATTTCCAGCTCAATCGAAGGCCGGAGTGAAAAGTTATGCCTCTTCAAACTTATGTACTTAATAGAGCATAGAATGAATGAACTCGTCCTTTTGTGGTAAAACAATTACAAGAAAAGTGCTTTTATTTTCGGTATGATTTGCACTGAACTTTGACAGAGCATAACATTTGACTCCGACGTTCGATTGAGCTGAAAATTGAAAAACGTATCGAAGTCAAGTGAAGACAAGGTTTCATTTGCTGAATAACGAAGTTGATTAGTTCTTTCCTGAAATCATGATTCTTTTCGTTAGCCTCCCAATCCAGTGATATTTAGTGGTTCTTTCTTGGGTCCAATCAGAACAATAAAAAATTAACGGAACGAGATATTGGTCGTAAAAGCCCCACATTTTGTACAATGATCGGACCCCAAGGTTTTTTTTAAATCCGTGTTGAAGTACGATGGTTCGTGGTATCACAACACAAAATTCGAAACTCTATCACCTTTACAGAAAATGTTAAATGGCTGAAGCCACAATTGATACGGATAAGTTATTTTTTCAAACTTCATTTTTTTAATAAAAACAAGACTGGAATGAGCATAATTTCAGAGATAATGCCTTTTAATGACTTACGTTTGAAGAAATTTTCTATCAATTTTCAAATATAAAAGAGGGATATGCTACTCTTTGTTGCAATGAATCTTTTCTTCATCATGAAGATACTGAACCTTTTAAAAGCCATTACAGGTTTCAATCAACTACTTTCAAAATTCAATCACTTATCAATGCAATTAAATTTTCTTCAAATTCAATAAAATACAATTAAAAGTACTTTAGTTTGCAATGTGATAAATTGCAATTACAATTAGTTTCAAATTGTCAATGTTCACATGCAATTACATTTAAATTGCATCATTTTTTCAAAAGTCAATCTTGGTTACTTTTTTCAAAGTCGTGTGCGCATCTTTAAACAATATTTGTGGCCTAATGAATTTCTAGCGCATTGCAAATCTTAAAAGATATGCTGAAAAATCCGCGTGGAAAACTAGATTTGAAAAAATATCATTTGATATAAAAAAGTGATCTAAAAGTATATTTGATCTCCAGGGAACAATAGTGGTCATTTGGGAGATATAAGTGCGGGTGCTACAAAGTTGTTTTTCCCCTTCCCTCTTTGTCGCCATTTCTCGATTTTCAGAAATGTTGGTAAAAATGGAAATGTTATTGTTTTGTAAATTTGAAAAGGCCTAGTTATTTTGCCTAGATTGTTATTCACTACAATTGCAATTACTTTGAGCTGAAACGTTATTCAATACAATTACTTGAATATAATTAGAGTCGCGTAATTCAAAAACCAATTACATTGCAAGCCTGAGCCATCAGAAGATTTAAAGCAATCTAATAGGGGATGACAAAGTCTAAAATTCCAAGAAGTTAAGTGTTTACGTCGATTTGAAAGAAATATTCGATATCCAGAATGCCACTACCACCATTTGTAGATGGAGCGCAGGGCATAATTTTCATGTTATGGCAAAGCGTCTCATTGGTTCCTTGAGAACACTTTTGGACCACTTGCTTCTGGAGCTCCTCACTTTCAGCAGCCTGATTCAATCGGGCGTAGGTCGTTTTCTGGATCAATGTAATAATAATGGTGACATTTTTATTACTGTTATTGTCCACCTTTAAAAGAAAAAATGGAATTGTATCAAGAGGTTGAGTGAGTCAGATATTCATGAAATTACCCGAATGTTGATTGGAGCCACCTCGCCACACACAAAGCCAGATTTTGGAATATTGACACTGACCTCCAATGGGCCACTCTCACAACACAAAGTTCCATAAGTCTTTTGCTTGGCATCATCAAAAGGTTGAATGGTTTGAGGCAATAAATTCAGATCTTTTAGGCTATTCACACAGAATGACTCAACAGCATTCTTGTCAAAGCCCCATGGAACATCAATCTCACCTTTAGCTTGCCAAAGAACTTCACCTACATATTTCAAGATTTTTGATTGTTTCAACAAATTGATCAATGAATTATGTTGTTTAAGAAACCTTTTTCCTTAGATTTGAAGGTCCCTTGAACACCAGTGTCTGGTATGGAGATATTGAACACAATTTCATGGTCTCCAACTGTCAGGACATGCTCTCCTTTCTCCAGGGCAAATACCTGCTTGGTATAAAACACCTCATTGTGGACCTTTTTTTTGCTCACAGTTTTCTTGTTTTTTCCATGACCTTCTGATTTTTTCTAAAAAAAATAATGTGGTAAGGTTTTGATTTCACATGAAAACTAGAGCGTCTCTAATGAAAACAAGTCTAAATTTTGCTCTTGCTGTTTTCATGACATCCATGTTTTAATTTGACATCAAAATTGCAATTTGAAGTCAAAATCAGTCATTTTAGTTATGATTTGAGAGTTCTGACTTGCCTTGATGACAAGTTAAGTAAGTCACGTCATGACAGTTACAGAACATTGGGTTTAGTTTTCATCTGTCTGTAAGGGTTAGGGCTGGGGTCTGCAAAGGGCACAATTTGGTTGGATACCCCATATTGATCCAAATTTTCTTCTCTGTCTATATTTCTAATTCTTAATAGAGTATCGTAAGACAAAAGAAGACTGTAAAATGTTGAAAAAGATACAGAAAAGAAAATTTACATCACTCTACAAAGTGAAGAATGCCCTTGAACAATGTCAATGACAAAAACCATGTTGCTTACAAAAAAAGATGGATAATAATTATCACAAAGCAAGTCAGTGGATCAGGGGTTTGAATGAATATATTTGACTTAACACAATCAAACAACACAGTTTCAATTCTTTGACAGACATCAAAGGATTGCTTATTGAATTCTTGTTCACTTTTATATTATAGGTTATGTAAATAAAACTACATTAATCACTATTTTATTGCATTTCTCCATCCAAGCTATCACGCAGGAAAATTAACACGGACGTGGTAACGCACCCTCGCTTCATCCCACTCCACGTGATACCGTCCTCCTTGCCCTTATAAACATATTGGAGCTCAACATTCTCCATTGGGCGTTAGGCCTATGTAGGGTCTCTAGGCTTATATCCTTTCTTATTCTTTAATTCATTTGATATTTGCCTAAATATTCTTGCTTTTATTTAAAGACCCAATAACTTATTTTACTATACATAAAAGTGTTTGTTTGTTGAGGAGTCAGAACACAGCTTCGCAGCTGCGATCTGATAGAGGCTGTCCGCCATATGGGGATATTGCCGCTCCACTTGGACAAGCTAACAAGCAAGCATTAATTTTTACCTCACCCTCGGGAATGACCCCAGGTTCGCCCATTTAAGCCGTCAAGGGCCGTGACTTCTGCATGTAACTTAATACCACAGGTCACTGGGACTCGTCAAGCCCGGGATCGAACCGGGGCTTGCCTAGTTTTGCATTGAAAGACAGTTCAACGCTAAGTTTTGACTCCGAAGAGTTGAGTTTGGAAAGTTGTGTGTTGCATTTGAAAGACGGTTCAAATGTTAAATTTTTGACTCCGAAGAGTTGAGTTTTGAGGGTGGCAGTCAGCCGGGATCGAACCCCAGCCATCTGCACGACAAACCAACGCAGTACGCACTACGCCATGCCTCACCCCTATTATATACATAAAAGTATTTTTTGTTTTTCTTTTGAATTTCTGAACATTTTCGTTTACAAAGCCAATTTAAGACTTAAAAATGACAAAAGAGAAAAACATCAAGAACTCGGAAAAGTAATGAGTAACGTGTACTTTTTTGAGTTTTTGGGTCATTGTAATTGCAGCACAATTGAATGACAGTTGCTGTTGTAAAAAAGGAATGAATCACTGTTCTTTTGTTACCAGTACTTTCGTTACAACTTCCCTGAATATACTAAAACTAACTTAACCTAACCTGTTTGGCCAATGAACTGCTTAGGTACACTAAATTACACGTAATCGGTAGTAATCTTGTCCCTCTGGACCAACTTTGCACTGGTGATGGGATTCAATCTAATTTCAATCTGTTCAATCTTTTAGGACTGCCAACAATGCCGTAGATCCATTGCAAAAATGGCATGAAAAAAAATTGCTTGATTTTGATGGCACCCCTGGTCTAAAGTCTTCAAAAATGGCCACTTTTTTTTAGATATTCTCTATGAACGAACATATTTTTCACAAAGGTAACAAATATACCGCTTAACGTGAATTGGCAGTTACAACGATGTAGCGCACGCAAAAATGATTGAGTAGATTGAACTCCATCAGTAGTTTACACTTAAAAACGCCAAAACTACGATGTGCCACTTTGGATACCCCGACCCAAACATGTTAACGATCGCTCAATTCCAAATTTTAAAGTGAAGGAAAGAACCCATGAAAATGGTTGATTTTGATGAACTTAATTGAGTGGCTTCCATTAAAGTTAATGGAAAATATTACCATGAACTTTCTACTTTCTTCAAAAACTAACCCATGAAACCATGGACCTTGACCCGGCCGATTTACCTCCCACCAAGTGACGCTAGAGATCCCAGACACTTGGATTTTGATGCTTCGGATCTTCTCATCTTTGCCAATCACACTTAACACGGCTCTTCCCGTGACGTCATCCCCGACCATATACATTGGTTTATCAAAAATAATCCTGAAGTTCTGAATCCCCATGGTTTGGCGAAAGCCTTGAGCAAGACTGAAGACGAAACAGGCTTTCTACTTGATTGGACCCAATCATGGAGCATATGCTTCAAAGGCTTTTACTACTGATACAGCGAGGTCCTTAACCGCAAACTGAACACTTACTTAATAATGGATAAAGGCCAAGGCAAAGTCAGAAATGGGTTTTGGGGCAAAAGTCGTGAACAAGCATAACGCTTGATCATAATAGATAATTAGGTAGCAGAGTCGCATTTTGCAATATGTTTGAAAAGATAAAATGAAATAAGGGAGTCATGAGTTACAAAAATCGCGTTTGCTTTTTATCAGTTACAAGTTGACAGGGACAATGACTTTCCTAAAAGGGCCACCAATCCCCAATTTGTCAAATGCGCTATAATTTTAGACAAATTTAAAGCTGTTTGCGGTTTACATTCCTTCTTTTTTGAAATGAAGTTCAACATTAGGAATGGTGGTCCTCTGAAAATATGAAGATCGGATGCGCTAAGAAATGAAGGCAATGAATAGTTTATTACTAATAAGTAGAGCCAAGATTTTTAGGTGAAAAATTAAAAAATATTTTTCTTTTTCAGTCAGTAAGCCAGTTCTTTGAAAAATGTAGAAAGGAGTAAAATTTACAATTTTATCTAACTTCTTCATTTTTTAAAGAATTGGCTTCTGGGCACTGCGCAAAAAAACAGCGCATTGGAGGTTTTGCGAGTCAATCAAATTTGGCGCCTCAAATGACAAGCTCGTAAACTTGTCCATGTTGAAAATGATGATTCAAATGGCACAACTTTTAGGTGCTTTAAGTGCTTCTATTGTAAAAGGCGCACAATAAGAACCATTTTTTTTACTTTTTTTGGTTATTTTCTTCACCTATTTACCACTTTTTTTGGCTTTTTTCTTCACCTAAAAATCCTGGCTCTACGTGAGACTAAGGCGAGGATTGAACAGCTTTCATTGAAACTGTTTTTGACTGTTTGTTTGACTGTCTGAAACTTTTTGGGATTTTCTAACTTATTTTTCACTGTATTTCGCATTTCCCAGAAATTTCAAGAGGAAAACTGTTTTCCGTTTTCTTCAGACCCAATATACCTTACTTTGAAATTGAAATCCGTCATAAAAAAGGTCGTCAATGTTTTTTTAGGTGAATTAACGAGCACAAAAATTTTGGACCAAAAATCGAGAAATGACCGATTGAAAAAAAGACCAAATATATTCATTAAAAAAAGACTTCTTTCCTGTCAATATTTTCAACATTTTTCCCCCCTCTACTTGTTAGCCACAACCCATACGAAGAATAAATCCTTCATTAATAAGTTCTGTCAATGACGGGGGACGCTTTTATTTTACTTTCAACGATCAACAATTGCTTGAGACACGCACAAAAGCATATTATATCACGAAGGCGATCTTAACGGGCACCAAAAATAATGTCACGGATACTTCGGCAGCTAATGAGACGAATGACACCATATTTATTCTCGCCAATTTCGTAGAGCAGAACTAATGACTTAACTAGATTGAGGATTGGCTTGCATCAAGTGAAAGATCATAATCCTGTTCCTCAATATCTCTTTTTTCCTTAAAGCCTTCACTCGATCAGACAATGACATAACTCGAGGGACTTTCACGGACCGTCTGACTGTTTTCGCTTTTAGGAGAAATAGTTACATGAATAATAATGATCTGAATGTATTCCAAATTTTGCCTTTCACCCAGGGATGATTTGCTTGGTTGCATTTTTCGTTCACGACACCAAGGCATCAGGTTTGCCTGTGGGGGTTTTCGGGTGTCCGAAGGGGATGCTTTCAGGGGTGGACGAGCTTTTCGAGTCTTTCGAGCTCAGGATGGTCTTCTTAAACGAGCTCAACTTCTTCTCCACGGACTTCATATCGCCTCCGATGATGGCCTTCACATCTTCAGCGTCCAAGGTTTCATAGCTCAAAAGAGCTTGCGCTAGTTCTTCCAATTGGCTTCGATGGGTTTTCAGGATGTTGGATGCTCGTTTGTAGGAGTCGTTGAGCAATTGGTTGACCTCGTGATCCATGGTTTCGCTCGTTCCGGGTCCCAAGGGAGAGCTGGCGGCGAATGAGCCAGGTTCAGGGTCGGAATAGACTCGAAGTCCGAGCTTTTCGGACATGCCCAATTTCTTGACCATAGCTTCAGCGATGTTGGTGGCGCTCTCCAAATCTGACGAGCAACCCGCTGAAGAGAAACGAAGAAAAGGTTAGGTTTTTTTTACAAAATTCTCAAATATGTGTAGCTGATATTTTGTTACCTCCAAATTAAATGATCAAAATGCTTTATTTTAAGATGAAATAATGACTGCCTGAGCCAAGAGTGCAAGAAAGAAATTGAGGGTAAATGTTAAATTAAATAAACTGAAGGATACAAGGAAAGCATTTGTTCTCGAAAATGCTCAAGATTAACGCCATAAGTAAAGTTTCATAATGTCTTGAATACAACATTTGTTTTTGTAGTCATTGAATATAAACCTGATGGAGCAATAAATTAGCCTTACCATAGACCAAAATAAGAGAAAAGAGCGGGTCAAAGAATGCATGTCGTTTGCTTTTTTGGTCAGCAGAGTTCGCTTTTTTTGAGCTCAGACTTCAGGCAATTTCTTTAACTCATATTTTTTGGGTCGGCCCTTCTTGAACTGGTTCTAGTACATCATCAAAAAAAAATTTTTAACTCCAGTTAAAACTTTTTTTTGTCGAATTACCCCATATGAGTAATGCAATCAAAGATTGAAAATCCGTTAATAGATGGAAGCAAAATAAGGGCCAAGTCTTATGATTTTACACCTACTTTCGACTTAAGCTTGTATGCAAAATTTCTGCTTCCAGTTCATTGAGATCTTTTCATATTTTCTGCTTTTACGAGTTCAGCTATTCTTTTATCGTGTTGGGGAAAAAATGAGCAATCATTAAATACAAAAAATGAAGGTAAAGACTTCAACTATACCAGTCAGATTTGTTTTTGCACAAGATGGTGCAGTGTCACTCCTAGATTGTAGCTCAACTTTGCTCGTAAATCACACTCGTTTGCAAGCAAGGTGTGTAGAATTGTGTAAAGGCCATCTAGTTGACAAAATTGCCGATTTTCTTACAATTGCTCAATTAGTTCCCTTAAAATAGATCATCTCGCCTACCCGTGACTTTTTCCTTGCCAAAAATCAATTCTTCAGCCGCCCGTCCGCCCATGGCCACATCCATACTGGCCACAAATTGACACTTGCTCGATATGGGTCTCTCCTTCTCTGGCAAATACGCAGTGTGTCCACCCGAATTCCCTTTGGCCACAATCGTGACTTTGTGTAAAGGCTGTGCGTGCTCGGTATAGTAACCCACGAGGGTGTGTCCAGCTTCGTGATAAGCCGTGATCTTCAGCTCCTCCTCATCCCTGACTCTGGACTTCCAATTCGTCCCCAAGATGTGTTTATCATGGGAATACTCGAATTCTGCCATGGACACGGCGGATTTGCCTTCCACCGCAGCTCGAATGGCCGACGTGTTAACCATGTTCTCGAGGTCAGCTCCAGAGAAACCAATGGACATCTTGGCCAAGGTATCGATTGAGACCGAAGAGTCGTGTTTGATCTTGCTCAAGTACAACTCCAAGATCTCTTTACGTCCTTTTAGATCGGGTTTGGGCACCTCAACTTGGGTATCGAATCTTCCGGGACGTAAAAGAGCCTTATCGAGGTCGCCCACGCGATTGGACGCTCCCAAAACGATCACACCTGTTGGTAAAAAAATGACACTGTTGAGGACTCATCTTTTGAAAGTGAGAGAGAGAGGGAGGATGCTCACCTTCATTGGCAACGAAGCCATCCATCTCGGAGAGAAGTTGATTGATGGTTTGGTTTGCATAGGGACTCAACATGGATTTGGAGCGATGCGAACCCACGGAATCGATCTCGTCGATGAAAACTACACAAGGAGCGTGAGCTTTGGCCGTTTTGAACAGATCGCGAAGACGTCGGGCTCCTTGTCCCACAAACACCTAGATTTCATGGATGAAATAGAGTTAAAGCCTTAACATTTTGAGCGAGAACGACGAGCTTCGAACCACTAGTATGTACATTGAACAGGCTTCAAATTCCGTGTTGCTTACCTCGTCAAATTCTGATCCGACTGCGTAAAAGAAAGGAACTCCGGCTTGACCCGCCACAGCTCGAGCTAAAAGTGTCTTGCCCGTTCCCGGTGGGCCCACCAATAAACATCCGCTGGGTAATTTTCCACCCAAGGCCGTGAATTTGTCGGGATTCATGAGAAACTCGACAATCTCTTGGAGCTCTTGCTTGGCCTCGTCACAGCCTCGCACATCGTCAAACGACACTTGGATCTCTTGCGGCACGATCATTTTGACCTCGGATTTGATCATCCCACTGACCGAGGACGAAGTGGCGAGGACGTAGCCCACGCCAAAGATGAATGCCACGATGATCGCGTTCTTGAGGAGATCGGTGGTGCGACTGGATTTGGAAGGCGCACTTTTGTTCTCGTCAAGTCCGCCAGCCGTGGAGATTCCGTGCAAGGTGCCCTTGGTATACGACATTTCGATGGCCTGTTTGACAGCATTGGGCTCCATTAACATGGGCTTCAAATCCATGAAGATCTGATCCGTGGTGTCTTTGGTGGCTCGACCTAGAGGAAAACATGAGCAACGTGATCAACTTTGATATAGAGTCATATCTATTTTTCCTAGGGATTTGCCACTTTTGATTTGAATGATGGATTTTGACAGCTAAGATCGACCATGATCTTTTCAGAGTTAACATTTTAGAGTGATTTTGAACAAGTTATCTTTTAACAAGTAAGCGTTGCTTTACCAGGAAAAAATAGTTTAATATTGAAAGATGCAGCCTATCTCGTAGATGTCATGAATGAATTAGCCTAACAATAGCCTAGAAATATTTTGTGTTCTCAGATGCATACTGTCAGCTTTGGCTTCAGGCACATTCACTGATTTCGTATAATCATAAAAATATACACGTAACTGACCTATGACATAACTCAATGATCCAAGTTCAAAAACCCCTAGAATGCTAGCTTGAAACTAGAGCTACCAAGTCTTCATCCATCTATCTTGGAATGAATCCGATTTTCAGCCGGCTCCTCTCTAATCGTTGCCTACCTTGGAATCGGTCGAGGTGATCCCGCTGAGCGGTCATCGCCTCACTTTGGCTTTCCGTAGTTCGTTTGAACGGCACACCCGCGCTGTTGGCCGTGCGTCGACGGGTCTTGAACCCACGCACGCTTTGCCACTGGACGCCCACCGGCGGTCGCAACCACTCCACCCCTCTCGAATTCAAGTTGGGCGTCGGTCCCGCTGAACGCTCCAACGCCTCGGGCGCAAAACCATAATTATTCTCAAAAAACGTCGGACTGGAAGCGTACTGGGGCGCGCGCCAATGGTCGGCTAAGGGCGCGCTGACCGGCGCATTCGCACTAGCCGGTCGCGTCGCCGTCAAACGGGGCCAGACCTCGCGTCCGACCCATTGATCCCAGCGCATGAGCCACAATCGGACCGAGGTCAGACCGGAGGTGGATGCGGCTGAAGCGCGGGCTCGACGCCACCAATGAGACGAACCCGCGGGACCGGTGGACATGTGCTAGAGGGGACGGAGAAGCCAAGGCATTGAAGGGACTGAATCCACAAGATCAAGGGCTAGTATGAATAACGTACCTGCGACAAAATGGAGGTGAATGAGCCCACGGGGCCTGGCCAAGAGGATCCATGTTGAGCCCACATCGAAGAAGGATCTTCGGGAGTCTTCGGGAATCTAAGGGAGGACAACACTATTGGGAGGGTTATGTCGGGGCACACGGTATAGTCTTTTCAGAACTTGCTTGTGTAAGTTGGTTAGATTGTGTTGCTGTCGATGGATCGGCGGGTCATGTTTTGCTTTGGCCGACCGAATCGAAGCACGAGGGAGCACGAAAGGAGACAGACAGCTTCGCCTTGGCCACATGGAGGAGATCAGAAAGAGAGAGAGAAAATGAAGCTTCAAGCCTGGCAAGCCCTGCCAGATTGATAAGTAGGAACTCGGAGGACCGACTTCTGGGTTCAATCATGGGAGACCGTAAGCTAAATGGATGAGCATTAATTTAAAAAGATATTTTCTTTGATTGCAAGGGGATGAAATCAAATGAATGGTTTGGATTTTTGTGTGATTTTTTAGACACAAATTGATGTTTTTGAACATCATTTGTAGCATCCAGAACACTTGAAGTTTAAGAGAGAGTTTGTTAAGTTAACTTATTCATAAATAGTCAAAGTGATAATGTCTGAGGCCTTCCCAGAAGCCTAACTCATTCAAATTTAACTTGACCTCAATGGTGAATGCATAGGGTTGAAAATATTGAAGTCATAACAAGTGGAATGGATTCTATTTGAAATGATGCATTCAGGTTTGAAACGAAGTGGGTCAAGCTCTATTTTAGAGACAAATTAAGATTGTGGCGACGGTGGTTTCGGTCCAGTTGTTCTAGAAGGCTAGCTTGGTCCATCGTACTATTTAGCTTACACAAAATCTGCTAGGCCGACCACCAAACGTCAAACCAACAAAGTTTCTTGAACTTTTACTTTGCAAGTCTAAAAACTGGGCGTTTGAGGTCATTCATCTAAACGTTTTAGATCACTTTCCCTCCATAATGATAAAAAGATAAAAATCCTTTGTGGGTAAATCACTGAGCCTCTACAAACTGAGTGATCAAGCCCCATTATGATAATCCCTTCCCTGATCGGAACCATTAGCGATCTGACCCACTCATTCAAAATGAAGAATTTTCGACACCAAAGTTTTCTAAACGAAACGTACCACGTCACCCTGAACTCGAGTGTTTGGCATGCCATCCTTCGACAAAGTAAAAAGAAATACACGAGCCAGCCCTCGAACACCTCCGTCCATGCGTGCGTGCTTGCTTGTGTATGTGTGTTAATGTTGTTGGGCATGGAGAGACAGATGATAGATTCCCGAGCTGTGTTTACTACGTAGGAAATCCCAACTCCGAAAGAAAGAAATAATCTTTGACAGATAGTGTCGTGCATCCTCGTATCCTTCATCTTGACCACGTGCGTGCGTGTGTCTGGACTGGATTGGAAAGTGAAAAAAATATCTCATAGACGCTGTTTATGTTGATGCTTTTTAGAGATCTGGCAGGATTAGGTTTAAAAGATTGAGTTAAGAGGATTATATCTTTGACTGCGCAAGAGTGGAATGGCTTCTTCCTCCGTCTCTCAAGACGATATTGACAATGATTTTGAGCTGAATTCGCGCCGAACCCGTATTCGTACGGCCAGAGCGCGACAAATCAATCCCAATAATCCGCCCAAAGAAGCGGGTGGTCCGTCCACCAATCCCACCGGCGCTCCACCCAGTCGACAGGAGGTGGTTCCGCCCATTGAACCCGCGCATCTCGATCACGAGCATCACCATCATCCCATGCACAACCAACATTATCATCACCACCATCATATGACCCATGATGACACATCGCCCAAAGCTCTGCCCAGGTCTGGACCCGCCCTGTCACAAGGGAGCACTTCCAACCCACCCAAAGACAAGCGCCCGCCCAAAGGTCACGTTCATCTCAAGGGAAAACCGGCGCGTGATCGACGCAAACTGCGCGAGAAACGGCGCTCCACCGGTGTCGTCCATTTGGCGTCCACTGAGTCGGCTGGAGGGTCTACCACTGGGGACGATGAGGAGAGTTCGGACGCTTTGGTAGTAGGTGGAGTGTGCCCCGAAGTCAAGGCGCAACCTAGCGCGCCTGGACCGCCGCCGGTGAGCGCGCCGGTCAAGGCTAGGCGCCCGTCTAACGTGGACGATGATGATGACACGGAGAGCGCGCGGGATAGCTCGCCTGGGCGCAAGTGTCTGCAAGCTTTGCCGGCTAGTATACGCTCACGCCCTCCGCGTAATAAATCGCCCTCAGATTTGGAGGCTGATGACGAGAATGATGTAGACAGCCTAAACCAATCCTCGGCGGCTACTAGCAGTAACAATCTTGAGACCTTGTCTTTGAGTACGAAGAGTGGTAACGGCGGCCTCGGCCATACACGCACCAACAGCAATACTCCCGTTTATCGACCCACCACTCCCACAGGTGAGCTTTTCTCAGATGTTATCGGGTACCTCGGGAAGTTAAACAATGTTTCTTTTATCTTGAATTGTGCAGGCCATTTTGTGGACCAACATTCTGATCAGATCGAGCGAGTTGTTGAAGAAAACCGACGTCTTCTCTCGCTGATGGAGGAAAAGGACAAAAAAATTCATTTGCTGGAATATCAAATTCAAGAGTTGATGAAGCGGTCCTGAGAATCTCAATCCAATGTTGTCAGCCCACAATGCCAAGCGTCTTGGTTTGGACCAAATCAAAACCAGAATGTTTTATTTTGTTATTGTACTTCTTTTTATTTTGGACTATGCTCAAGTGTGGTCCATTCCGGTTACCAAACCTAATCGTCATTCAACAATGAAGAGTATTCTTCTCGGATATTTTGGTTTCGTAATTTGAACTTAAATGGGATCTTGGTCGTGGTTAGGCGGTCCCAACTACGAAACCACTACATCTGGCAAGTACATTTCATTGTGATACCCCGTGTTCAAGGAAAAAATATAAAATTGTATGCATTTCTTCCTTACTGATCCAGAGTCATTTCGTTATAATGTTGAAGTAGGAGGGTAGCACTTGGGCTTGGATGGGTTCATAGTCAATGAGTTCCCCATCAACCACAATATGGCCTGTTTTGCTTAGGGGTTCCAAACGAAATGCGGACACTGGGACAATTTGGACACTTGAGAACTCGGTATGAGTGCCTTGCTCCACCCCGCGTAGAATTCTGATCATTTCCATCCGAGACACGCCTTTCTTGATGATCAACAGCCAAATGGTTCCGTCGTCCATTTTGGCTTGAGGTGCGGGTTGGAGTAAAGTTGCGATAAAAGCCGTATTAGTTGCATAAACCATTACAAAATCCTCTTCCACTACGGTCCAATCATCTGGAACTGGTTTGCTTAAAGATGGTAACATAAATTCCGAAGTCATATGAACGGGTACTCCGTCTGAAGAGGGATAATCGTCTTTGGCTGACCAATTTGGATCAATATAGGTGTCATCGTCGGCAGATGAGGCCTGCGATCCTTTGCTTTCTTTGGGATGCGCCCGCTTGTAACTCAATCGACCTCTGTAGTGACGAAAGACAGTTGCTCGCCAAAGAGACCACAAAACGAACCGAGGTTCACCCATGAACCGCATAGTCTCGCTTTCGATATCACAGTCTGCCATGAATCCCCATCCAATGGAGAGGAAGGCATACACGTTCTTGCCGCTGGCGCTCTGAACGGCCAGGAGATCCATGGATCGGTACCGTCTCCTGACTAGGCTCATGGCACTAGCTAGAATCCCGTTATTCTGATAGGAATCTCCACTTTCAAAGGCCAAGGTTCTGGCTAGACCATTCCCTGACCCTCCAGCAATGATGGACAAAGGTATTTTGGTCACCTTTGCCCAATCAGGTCTCTTGAAGAGACCCTGGACCACTTCGTAAAGCAATCCGTCTCCAGAAATAATCACAATCCCACCCCAACGACTCAAATCCTCATTGACGATCAAGTCTTGACCATACCCACTCCTTGTGGTCAATACCATGTCATGGGGAACGTCTGCTTCATCCAAAATGGGTCCCACCAAGTCGTGAAATGTTTTGAGCGCGGTTCCTACGCCGCTTTTGGGATTCACCAAAATTAAGAGAGGCTTCTTATGCCGTATGAGTCCCATGTTCTCATTTAGGAGGGAGTCCCATTCCCACACCAATCGTAAACGATCCTCTTTGGATTGCCTTGAATCCTTTGGAGCCTGGAGAATGAGTGCCCTAGTCTTGTACCTTACCGAACTCCACTTTGATTTTTTATTCTTTCTCCTAGTCCGAGTTCGGGGTTGTCGTTGTCGTACACTGACAGTGTTGTTCTGGCCCTCTGAATCATGTTCTGAGCCAGTGATCGAAAAGTAAGTTAGTTTCAGATGAAGTTTGTCTGGTTCAAGTGTTGAGGGTACTCTGGGTTCAATCGATTCAGCCCCGTCATGGCGAGTAGCAGGAAGGGTAGTGGTGCTCCTTTCAATGGGCTTCCACTGCCCACCTGTTTCCGAAACGACTTTGCACCCAATAATGTGCCGGCATGGGATCCGCACATTATTGTACTTTTTGCCGAGGCATGAGCTCGGAGAGTCCAATTCTAATGTATTCGTGGGCACGTCTAAATGAAGAACGACCGGTTCATCAATGTTCCATGCCAATCGGTTTTTGAAGAGGGCGTGATGAGAGGGAACCAACACCATGTCGAGTTGAGTAAAAGTTGTTGCTGATGGTGATGATGATGTTCAAGTGAAAACAGAATTGAGCAAACCTCACTAAGGTCATAATCTTAAATAGAATCTTATCAAGTGTATGTAAATATATATGCCCGGACATACAGAATATTGTTGGCAGTAACCCCGACTGAAAATATCCCTGAACATGAACGAGCACAGGCATGAGAAGTATCAGTTTTGAAATAAAATGACATGCATTAAATCTAAAACTTGATCATTCAGTATCATCACAACCCAAAGTTGCAATGGAATCTTTAGAAATTATACTGCCTTTGTACAATTCCCATTATCAAAATGAGTCGGAAATGAAGGCAGCCGTGGTCAGAGTTGGGTCAATTACTTGAAAAATGTAATTAATTACAATTACAATTCCTCATAAAAAATGTAATTTATTACAATGACATTATACAAAAATGTAATTGATTTAATTACAAAATAACATGTCAATTACATGACAATTATAGCTCTTCCGTCTCTTTCACCGTCTTGCCTTTTCAAAACGATAAAAAATAAACACACCTGCCATATTTAAGTAGCGATTGCACCAACTGGCAACTTATAATGCCTGAAAGGGTAATATGAAAGAATGATTTGCAAAAACCAAAAGCTTATGAACGGGCTTAAATATCACAAATACTATACCATCAACCACATGGCATATTTTTCATTTTCAGAAAACACGAACTTTGTGCATAAATATCAAGTATAACGATGTTTCAAAACTTTATTTTAGCACCTCATTCGTCTGCCCTTGGTTGTGAAAAGCCCTAAATCCTGACACAAAAATCATGGTCAAAAGCTCTTGTAATTTTAAAGTATTTAAACATCAAAACTTTGGCGTGTATTATAACAAAAGCTACTTGTTCAAGGCATCACATTGACGGCAAATTGATGGTAAAATAATTGTTTTGCAAGTAAAAACTGATAAATTGATTTTATGGTTGATTCGAGGAAGTAAGATTTTGAAAAGTAATTGGTAATTTGTAATTGAAAATTCGTTAATTACATGGCCAAAAATGTAACTAATTACAAATACAATTACTTGGCCCAAAAATGTTATTAATTACAATCACATGAATTTACGATTGAAATTACGTATTACAAATTACCAATTACTTTTCAAAATCTTACTTCCTCAAATCAACCATAAAATCAATTTATCAGTTTTTACTTGCAAAACAATTATTTTACCATCAATTTGCCGTCAATGTGATGCCTTGAACAAGTAGCTTTGCAATTACAATTACTCCCCATCTCTGGCCGTGGTGCACTTCATAAAACTGCACGAGGCAGCACCTTTGCTGAAGAATGCATATTACTTAGTTACATGCCTTTGATGTTAAAGTTTTATCCCTCTCATTCCTCTTATGTGTTTTTTAAACTGATTAAAAGTATTTTTTCATTTATTTTTATGAGCCTTTGTTCATCCTGGACTTTGCAGAACTTTTCTTGTATGTTTAGTTTAAAGTGATACTCCACTATGAGATCATAGTACATGCCATACCGGCCGGTGCATATCAATATAGTTTTAGGTGCAAATGTACAAAGTTGTTCATCTATCTAACAGTGTCATCATTGAGGCTGAAAACTAATGAAAAGCAATGACCACAACTCCTAATCTCTCATCTGATCAACCTAAAAACATATGACCGGATATCAAATTATCTCATGGTGAAGAAAAAAATGAATTACGCAACATTTAAGCAGATTGACAAACAAATGTCAATTTGACACTGTCATGACTGAAACTTTGTTTGAGAGGTGTATAATAAATGTAGATACGTACAATATAAATGTATATAAAAAAAGGATTTTTTTGCTCCAAGTTTTTTGAAAGGCGAATGTGTTTCTTTTTTTTTTTGCTCATTGCTCCTCACTAGAGTACTCTACTCCTCACTAGTGACCCTTACTAAGTTACTAGAGGCTGGCTCACGCTGGTGACTGGTCAATAGCATTCAGTTGAATATTCAGCTTATTCTGACGAAGTTCAATAACAAACCAGAGTACTTCAATAAAGCTCTCATACGGATGAAATATATCTTACATACATACATACATACATACTTCTTCTTTATTGATTTTGGAGTGCTTTGACTTGGTGATGGGGTTGCCAATTTTCCTATATGAAATCATCTTCCCCTTTGTCTACCAGTCTTCAGAAACCCGTTTTTTCCTTAAGTCCCTGACGTTTGTGACTTTTGAGCAGGGTTGCAAATTAAACTCAAATTCGTGTTTGCTCATATACTAGAGCAAAGCACCCATTCTCCAAGCAATGACCCTACCTTGCAACCTCCCATGAAAAAACTTGCGCAAGCCCAGATTCCACATCACTAAGATTTTGTTGTCAATCACCCGATTGTGAGACATAAATTGGCCCTTGTTTAAACTCCACACTAATTAATATTCACTTTTTGCATATCAGGTAAATACCTTAGACACATTTGCATCAGGCTTGAGGATTTTTACTAACCAAACCGCACTATCAAATAGGCTAACTAGTTTAGACTAGATACACTAAGATAGATATTGGCATTCATAGGCTAACACACGGTGCCGATGATTCAAGCTGGTGATTGGTCAAGAGCATTTAGTTAAACATTCAGCTAATTCTAACGAAGTTCAACAACAAACCAGAGTACTTCTTCTTTGTTGATTTTGTAGTGATCTGACCTGGTGCTAGGGTTGCCAATTTTCTTAAGTGAAATCATATTCCCCACTGTCTACCAGCCTTCATAAACAGGTTTTTTTCTTTAAGAAGCGACAAAAGGCAAGGCATCCTTGACTTTCGTGACTTCTGAGCAGGGTTGCAAATCAACCTCAAATTCGTGTTTGCTCATATACCAGAGCAAAGCACCCATTCTCTAAGAGGTAACCCTACCCTGCCACCTCCCGTGAAAAAACTTGCGCAAGCCGAGATTTCACATCACTGAGATTTTGTTGTCAATCACCCGATCATGTGAATTAATCGGCCCCTGTTTAAACTCCACACTAGTTGAAATTCACTTTTTGCACATCGGGTTAATACCTTAGATACATTTCCAGCAGACTTGAGGATTTTCAATAACCAAACTGCCCTATCAGATGAGCGAAATAGTTTAGATGTGTTTCTTAGAAGAAAAGGTTCCTTTAATCATGAACTTCGGCTTCCCGCATGATGAATGACGTCACAGACAGTCCGTGCCGGGTCGGGCAATCATAGATTTGAATGCCAATCTCTGCCTTCTAGTATTTCTATTTCTCACTAGCGACCCTTACTAGAGGCTGGCTCACGCTGGTGATTGGTCAAAAGCATTCAGTTGAATATTCAGCTTATTCTAACAAAGTTCAATAACAAACCAGAGTACTTCTTCTTTGTTGATTTTGGAGTGCTTTGACTTGGTGATGGGGTTGCCAATTTTCCTATGTGAAATCATCTTCCCCTTTGTCTACCAGTCTTCATAAACCCGTTTTTCCTTAAGGAGCACCAAAAGTCCCTGACGTTTGTGACTTTTGAGCAGGGTTGCAAATTAATCTCAAATTCGTGTTTGCTCATATACAAGAGCAAAGCACCCATTCTCCGAGCAATGACCCTACCTTGCAACCTCCCATGAAAAAACTTGCGCAAGCCCAGATTCCACATCACTAAGATTTTGTTGTCAATCACCCGATTGTGAGACATAAATTGGCCCTTGTTTTAACTCCACACTAATTAATATTAACTTTTTGTATATCAGGTAAATACCTTAGACACATTTGCAGCAGGCTTGAGGATTTTTACTAACCAAACCGCACTATCAAATAGGATAACTAGTTTAGACGTGTTTCTAATAAGGGAAGGTTTCCTTTAATCATGAACTTTGGCTTCCCGCATGTTGGATGAAGTCACCGACTGTCCTTGTTGGTCGGGTATTCATAGATTTCATTAGCCAGTCTTTAGTAAGGGTCGCTTCTCCTCACCATTTGTCATAGAAGATTTACAAGTATTCTTTTGGTGAAGCCCCTGATCCTAGAGAAGACAAAAGTTGCGTGACTCCATTTTAAAAACCTAACCTAACCTAACAGTGCCAATAGAAAATTGCCTTAAAAAGTGTCCGTTGGTAATTTTTACAATTGCTCGCTTTACTGAACATTTTCAATGCAAAAAGCTATCGACTTGCCTTAGATTTTTGTGGTGAATAATTTACTTTCCATTTTTTCATTGTGTTTGCACTGAGAACAATTCCTTTTAAAAAACATAAAGCGGGAAGTGAATTGTGATTTCCACTCCATTGGATCAATTCTAGGACATTTTTGCGTCTCCCTTTTCAGTTTAAGACAAGTGACATTTTTTTACATTGATAAAATCCATCTCGGAATTTGAACTGCAACACGTCATACTGAGTACAATAGATCGGAGTTCATAGAGAACGCCGTTATTATCGTAGATTTGGGCTCGATTTACAGTAATGCACAATCATGAATGCATTACTATGTACACGTATGTAAGAGACTTTCCTGTCAATTCGGACAAGTGAATAGAAGTACAGAATAATACCTTCGTACCCTTTCAAGGAGATGGGGGTAGATTTTATTTCATGAGGTATAAAAGACAAGACATCAAATTTTAAGCCTCCAGTCTAATTGACAACGATGAATGTTTTGCATTTATTTTGCATTTACTGGACTTTGATCGAGGGTCATGGTCATCGCTCAAAGCGAACACCGAGTGAGGACTATAACGACTTCAGCCGAAATTATGATAATAGGTAAGTTCATTTCACAATTGTTTTCTTCAGTGAGCAAAGAAACATGCCCAAAATACGCTCAAACGTAGTGTTAAAATTGATGACACGTTTGAGCGAAAAAAGTAGTTACAACACTCAGTGCTTCAATTCAAATTAGTTATTTAGACGTTGCCCACGATTTCTGAGACTATCGTATTATTGAATTGTAGGACGAATTAAAGTTAGAAAATAAGACAAATTTGAAAAGTATAATCTTATTGATACTACTTATCAAATGAGAACTATCTTACTATCCGAAATGGTCTTTAATTTAAGAATATTATATTTCTTATGAAGACATAAGTTCTAGTACACGCCCTCCTTACTTATATCAGGGTCAACTTTAATTGGTTAAAACTACGACTACAATTTCAAAATTGCCTATCTGACTTCCTTGGTAGCATTGTTGGACAAATTACTCCAATCTAGCCCTAGACGTTTTTAATTGCCTATAAATCACCATTAGATATTTCAATGATTAAATGTTAATTGATCTGGTGACGCACCCTGCACTCTGTGGGTTGGCTAATAAAAATAAACTAGCCCCTTAAACCATTTTGATTGTTTGTTGCCGAGCGTATGTTAGTGTTATTCTTCTGTCATTCTGTCGATTCTTAAAAGCTTAACACAGAATATCAAGCAAACGGCGTTTGCAAATATCGCAAGTGTGGGCTAAATCAAGGATTACTCAACAAAAGATATCTTAGAGAATACCACTTACGTCCTAGTTACTTCAATGAAAAATCAACGGAACATATATTGCGTTGGAAAAACTTCTCATTTTAGTACAATGGCAGGTCGGAGCAAGAAGCACTGAATTTCTGGAGTGGGAGACTAACGGTAAAATCACAATTTTCAGAAGGATTCATTCAATTGCGTTCTTCTGCAAATGAGATCTGGCTTGATTTCAAAAGACGAAGTATTTCAATTTATAGCTCAATCATATCAGTGACGGAGTGAAAAGTTATGCCCTCTCAAACTTAGGTACTGAAGAGAGCATTGAATGATTGAATTTGCCCTTTTGAGGTAAAGCAATTACCAGAAAAGGGCTAGTTCATTCATTCTCGGTAGGATAGTTTGCACTGAATTTTGACAGAATAACCATTGACTCCGACGTTTGATTGAGATGAAAACTGAAATACCTATTCAAGTCAACATAGGCAAGGTCTCATTTGCAGAGGAACGTTGTTGATATGTCCCTGCTAGAAATCATGATTCTTTTTGTTAGCCTCCCAGTCCAGTGAAATTCAGTGGTTCTTGGTTTATTCCTGTAATTCGTCCTGAGAAAATCCTTGGCTGAATGAAAAAGAATATGTAAAGTATCATGCCCACATCGTGTGTCCATTTGTATTCTTGGTAATTTTTGTTGCATTTTGAATTAAATTGAAGATCCGTTCTCCTGTAAATTCCAAGGCTACAAATCACAAAACAAATTGAAACGAAATATGGTTTTTGTTCCGTCACTATAAATTGCGCACTTTTATCTTTCAAGTCTATTCAGTACGCTAAATGAAACAATCAAACTTTGGTGATGAATTACATCCAAAACTAGCGACACAATGCCTTTTTGTAATTTGCAATGGTATGATCAGCCTGGGTAATTAACATCAAATCATATGCGTGAAGATCACTGCTCTGTGAAGACAAGATTCAGGCAATTTCCCAACAGATCAATCACACTAGACACCTTTTTCATGGATTCATCGGTAGTAGTCAAACTAAATGAACAGGTAGAGTGGCATCCATAACTAGTCCTCATTGATACAAGTATAATAATTAGATGAATGTGTATGACTTCAGCTCCAGAATGGATCATGACATTGTTTCTGGCCATGTTGAAGTTCGAACATGATGCCAACACATTGGCTGACATGTTCTATTCAAGTGATATTTGTGACACAGGCCCTTATTTCTGAATTAAAAGGTGCTCGATTTCGTCATCCAAGAAAGTTCAAGTCGCAAATAATAACTAACTCGTAAGTCTCCCCATGTTTTTTTTTTTTTACTTTTAAGACAATTAGGCATGCCGGGGGAGGTTTGAGTGATCTCTTCAATAATCTTATCGCGGGCGGATAAAACAAGAGAAAAGGCTTGTTCGACAACGTAAGAATTTGGCCGGTGCAGGGGTTTTCGCATTTTACACACCATCTTTATGACTTACACGCTATGACAAATGTCGAATGGCGAGTTTGGACATATTGACTCTCTGTTTTGCAAGAATATGCAAAATTTATTGTTTTGATCAAAAAATAGCAAGCACTGAAAAAGACCTTTGCTATTGAAGAGAAACAGGTACAAAACACGGCATTTTGTTTATTATCTTGATGGATTTTGAGTTTGATGATTCAAATCAGTGCTTGTAACATCACTTACACTTGTACTTACACAAAAACAGTGGTCTTTTGTTGTGAATTTTCTCATACAGGAACGAGCAAATAAAGTGTGCATATTTTTCCAAAATCCTAACCAAAGGTGTTCAAACTTGCAATTCGACATTTTTCATAGCATCTAAGTCATAAGGGCGGTCTGTAAAATACGAAAACCCTTAAACTGCCCAAATTCTCACGAGCCACCCACTGTTGCCGAACAAGCCTTTTCTCTTCTTTCATCCGCCCGCGATAAGATTTTTGAAGAGATCACTCAAACCTCCTCCTGCATGCCTAATTATTTGCTTTCTTTTATCATTTCAAGAGTGATTGGAGGTGTGTCCCGATTTGGTCGACCTCACGGAGCTGAAGATTTTGACCCCAAAAATCTAGAGGGCGATTGGAGTGAACTTTGGACCCAGACTGGAACAGTTCCTGAAAAGTTGTCTTCAGTACCTTTGGGAAAGGCTTTTGTCCAGTTTCCATCAGGAGTCTCAGTGCGACCAAATGACACTTTTACTACTGGATTGGTGAGGGCTTCTTAGGAAATCAATCATGAGTGCATGAGCAATTTTCCAGATGAATCTTTGCAGATGCTTCAGTTTCCTGAGATTGAATGGGATGCCAAACCCAACTCGATGTATACGTTGATGATTGTGGATGTGGACATCTTTCAACCAGAAAATCCCGTGACGAATTTCATTCATTACCTCAACACAAATATCCCAGGATCCAATATCATGGCTGGAGATGAGAACTTGCAATTCATACCGCCATTTGCATTTCTCTATTCGCCAGAAGATGGATTGGTGGATGATGAGAATTTTTCCCACCGTATGGTTTTTTTGCTTTACGAACAGAGTTCAAGGATAGAAGAGGAAATTGAGGAAGATTACTGCACACCTGCTGTGCTCAAAAGGCTGAAGGTGACTATTGATCGAGCATAAATGGGCACTGTCAAGAAAAATTCATCGTGAAATATCTTGGTTTGTTATTAACCCACTCAATTTGGCTGTGCAAAGTGGAAAGAAGAATTTTTTTAAGCGCGTAAAACGTCAAATTTTCACCCCTAAGCATGATCTCATCTCGCAAAACAATTTTATTCAAAGTTTCATGGCTAGAAAACGCTATCAGCAATGTTCAATTGTCTTTAATTTATAGCCATCATTTTTTGAACGAAATTTTCCACAAACCGCAAATGAAAGGCGTAAAGATTTTTGGAATTTTAAAAATCCAAGATGTATGTTCCAATTGTTATTGATCCAAGTGAAAAAATGTACCAACAAAAGAAGTACTTCAAAAAAACTAAAAAGTGCGTATTTTTCTTTTTCTTTCCAGAACTTTGCTGATTTGGTCAGCAAACACAAACTTGGTACTCCGAAGGCTGGAAATTTCTTAAGAGTCAAGTACTCTGCAACAACAAACGATTTCTTGTGCAAATTTTCATTGTGCATCGGTTCGCCATTTCCTGCTCCTCTACCTGGTATCAACGATTCACCGACATGTTTAGGTCCATAGTGCTTGTAGCAGATGGCTGTTATTTAACGAAGTTTGTATATAAATATCTATGATTACTACCTCGGTTATTACTTGCCGTTTTTTTTGTACGATCATTGGGCGCCATTCCCCAAAACCAGTTTTTTATTTCTGAAGGTGTACATTTTGTTGCAAAAAGGTTTTGGGTCAAAAAGTGCACTGTAATATAATAGTACCATCATACATCAGTTTGGACAAAATAACGTGACTAAAAAGTTGAGAGAGAAACTCCAAATGGAACTGCAAGTGTTTTCAGCTGAATCTTAGCATGGGTAATTTCTTTTCGGGTAATTTCATGCCTGAGATTCTTTTTCAATCGTCAACCTTTTTACGCCAATTTCAAAGGGAGTATAACCACTAATCCAACTAAAACCCTAATGCAAGTCCATTAGCAAAGCCCAATCAACATTTGAGACACTTAAAGTTGTCCAAAACTGATGATTGACCGTTGTTATGTGCCAATAGAGGTTCTGAACAATTCCAAATATAGTGAAATCTAGCCCTTTTATCCTCATATCTGTGCTGGTCAGCTAGGCCGAAGTGCAGAGGAACAGTAGGGTAGCCAAAATGAGAAGATAAGCAAGTGCTGGGTGGGGTGGTTTGTTAAACCTAGTCAAGAAATAAGTGCGTATAAATCACTAAAGACAGTTACGTCAAGTGTCTTTACTTAAAGCTAATGTTCTGGTTAGGATAATTTACTTTTGCATACTTAAGATGACAATTGTAAAATGATTATCAATATGTGACCAACATGTGATTGACTTTGAGCTTTTACCTCCCTTTTGTTTGTCTCCACTTATGGGGGGAAATTGTTACACCGATATGTTTAGTTCACATTCTCTATACATGCGTATCATAGAAAGTGCAAGCCGTTGACAAAATGCACTAGATAGAGCACATTAGGACTGTACTCTCTCATCATATTAAGTGCTTTAGTCAATAACATTGGATGATGGACCATGGGACTCCTTTATCCGTGCGCTAGTTTATCCATTTTTATGCTAATTTTTGTTCCCTGGGCCATTTATCATCCAAAATATGGCGATCTTGTCCTTAAAAATACAAACTCGTAAATTTCACAAAAACCCGTCTGATTACTCTTAGCAAGAAATGGGATTGGGTAACTACCAGGGTTGTTCGGAGGGATAATCCCATCCAAAAAGTGTCCCGTTTATCCCCCTTGGGATAAACGGGATTTTCCTCCAAGGGATAAAGGGGACAAACGGGATTTTTCTACTTTTGAAGCCTGATATTATATGCGCTCGTTTTTTTGTCAATTTCTTATATCCATTGTGCATGAACTTTTCTGACCCAAATAAGCTTCAATTACGAAATTTTCTTCTATTTTGTCATGTCGTAAGTGAAATCATGCCTTGTTTGCCTTATGTGATGTCTTGTCATCACTTAAGGGTGTGACTGCTTTTCCTTTAGAGATCAAATTTTACTTCATGATTTCCTGTTGATTTAATCCAAACAACCAAATTTTATAACATGGATTATGCATTTTAGGTAGTGATGGACCGAAAGGGTTCATAACCGAAACCGAAAGTTTCGGCCGAAAGAGGGCTTAACTGAAGCCGAAACCGAAACCGAAACAGGGTGGGCATTTGATTTTTGGACATTTTGTCCACC
>CM021315.1:2344124-2385178 GCA_010645155.1 Tigriopus japonicus
TGTCCAAAATGCTCTCGATGTCGAAAAATGCCCACCCTGAACCGAAAGCAGCTGACTACAAAATTGTGTAAATGCAAAATCCACCTTAAAAATTTGTTCATGTGTTCGATATTGGGTAGGCCAAGGATGGCTCCAGCCAGGATTACTTTCAAAATACACACTGGGTCCGATTAGTACAATGAAAATTCAACGGAACAATACATTTGTTGCAAAAACCTCACATTATAGTACAATGATCGGACCCAGTGTGTATTTTTGAAATCCGTCTTGAAGTACAGTGGTTCCTGGGTAGGCCAGGAACCCCTGAAAGGGGTGGACACGAACTCCGATTTTTGAAAAAAATGGTATGAGGCCGAGGCTATATTTTGACACAACGTCATTTATTCCTTATTAACGGCTAAAACTGTTGAACATGTGTCTTGAAAGAATTCAGTCAAACTTTTTGTGTTAATATTTGTGGACTGGATGTTCTTCACCTTGATTTTAGAGGTCCCAGCACTCTTTTTACTCGTCTCATGAACTTTTGACATTCAACTCTCCAAAGGATTTTAGTCCACATAAGAATGAGGAAAATACGTAGATGGAATCTTGCTTCACCCATTAGTCCAACTTCAGTGAAACAATGCTAAACAGAAGTATCCGTGGTGGTATCTGGATGTTACTCCTCTTCTATCCTCTTCAACACCTCCACAATGCAAGAACCATTTCCATAGGAAAATGAAAGAACAAGAATGATCTCATTTTGAAAGAAGATGGAGTCCAAGTCGGAGATGTTGTTGGCTATAACCATTGAAGGGCACTTTTGACGGTTCTGGATCAGATCAGCCATCTGATCCGGATTGGAATAGGAACAAAGGCAATCACAACGTCCTTGAGACAAAATGAGTGAAAAACGTGGGGATTATCCTTGATTGTGGATTTGATTGAAAATTTTTCAAGTCTTGGGGATCAAGAAGGTCAGGACCACGCAGGACTGGGGCTAAGGGTCCTTCAGGACCAGAGGATCATGTCTTATCATTGCAAAGATAGGCTCTACAGGCTTGATAAGGTTTGATTGGTCTTCTTAGATCCCCTTGTCCAGGAATTAACAATCAGATTGAATGAAAAAATCCACACAATTCAATCTTGATGGGAGCATTTCATTCTAAAGACTTTGAGAGGGTCCATGTAATCTGGGTTAGACTGTCAGATCACCAATTTGGGCTGACTGACTCGAAAGGCAGATCAAAATATTGAGCCCATCCATTACTTGTAGATCCAAATGATAATTTCAAAGTCATCTTAATTTGTTCTTCATTTGATCGAATTCTTGACACTGAGGACTTTTTCTTTCTTTGTTCTATATGGACCTTAATCCGAACCCAAATTCCTCTTGAAAAGGGATTAAGAACAAACTTTCCCCACATACTCTCATCCGGATCAAAACGGGGAGTGTTATCGCACTCGTCCATCACACAACTTGAACAACTTAAGAATATCTTACCTGTCCTTATTATCCTGAACTATAAAACACAACCATACAATAAAAGAAATTAAAAAAATGGACCATCATTTATAGAACATTAAATTATGCCTAGGTGACACAACCTATAACAACCTTGATTTCATGCAAAGTTTGGCATGTGTTAATTAAGTTCAGGATAATACCTTAAATATTGATGGATGGGTTCAATTGTAAGTTCAAAGATACTAATAAGACGTTCAAGTCAGATAAGAGATGAGCTCAGAAAAAAACGTTATTTTGTTGTTGATAATTCAAGTAATCGTAAGATATTCTTTGTTGTTCAAGTTGTGTATTGGATGTGCGTAAAGAAACTGCCCGTTTTGGTACGGGCGAAACTTGGTTCTTAATCCTTTTTCACGAGGAATTTGCGCTCGGATTCAGGTCTATATTCGTTCTATTAGCTTTAGTTTGGGCTATCACTTCCACAGATTGTAACACGTAACCTAGTCATCAGATTTCATTTGATCACTCGACTGTCATATTGTAGAAAAGACACCTTGCGGGTTCATTCGCACTTGATGTCATCCATCAATCAATTATTCACTCTTTCATTCACTCGTTCATGGCTGAACTTGGATGTCTTTGAAACACCAACATCGGACTGATTTTGGGGCGTGGGGTTGACCTTTACCAAGGCTAGGATTTGGCTGGACTCGCTTGAAACACAGGGAACACCGATTGGCGCACTATCTTTTGGAATTTAGGTCGATTTCCGTTTGATTTTCCGCTCCCAACATGGCCGTTTGTATTTCTTGTTTACGAATCTCGGCCTCATACCGGAGGTTGCGTGCCGGAGAAATTCCGCGAGTTCGTATCCAGTATATTAATGCTATTATATAGGTTATCCCTGGGTAGGCGCAAATTTTGAAAAATCGGGAAACTTAAATTTCAGAGGTTTTTGGACGAGAAATTTTCCGATTTTGTTGTCAAACTCCATCCTTTATAGTGCCTGTCTGCTTTCGGTTTCGGTAGGCATAACCGAAACCGAAACCGAAATTTCGGCCGAAAGCGCTTTCGGTCCATCACTAATTTTAGGGAAACTAAAAGTTTGTATAGATGGATGAATACGTTTTTACTGAAAATTAAATTTTGTTCCTGTTTAGCTTTATTGAGAAATTCTCTTAGCAACAGTAGTTGAGGGTTTCACATGAGTTTGAGGACAGTTCAACAGATGTTGTTAAGAGTTACATATACAGTATAGTTTTTAAACCCAAAATTTTCAGGGCTCTGCAAAAAGCCAAATTAGAATGCACAAGTGCCAACTTGAGGCAAATTTCTGAAGCTCAACAAAAAGCTTTGTATACAAAAAAATCAAAACATACTTTTCAATATTGTGTGCTTAAACTGAATATTCAGACAAATAGCCAGACATATTCATCATTGTTGATACTTCAAAGTGGATAAACCCTTAAGTTGTCAGTTCCCAAGAACCATGGGAGATTTTTGAACTATTTTAGCCGTATTATCTAATTCTGATTAGAGCGCTATGATAAAAGAGTACGCGCATGTGCCATTTTGGCCCCAAGACGTCGGTTCCATTGTACTGTGGTTCTTGGGTTCGACCTGTTTGAGGCAACTTTCCCTATGCACCATTTACTACCAAATTGACGCTCATGATCTCAGCTTACCTTTGAAAGCATAATGTTTGACGCTAATAGCCTTTGAAGGCCAAGGCTGGCCAAAACCGTGGGTGCCGGAAGATAACCTTCTTGTTCTCCTTAAACCTCGATGCGCGTTCAAGCCCAGTGCTGCTGTGAATTGACTCGGTAATGTCAGCTCTTGATGAATCTCCACACTGATTTGCATTGAGTTTGTTACTTTTCAGGAAAACTTAATCTAACTAGATGCGAAATTGATTGGTGAATATTTAGAACGTCACTTGAAGCCATTAGAGCGTTTTCCTCGTGCAGATTATTACATTGTCATGTGAAATGACTTTTTTGTTGAACAATTATCTGGCAGCCCTGGTGAAGTTGCCCATTCGTGACAGTCGTCAGGCTGACAGTGCTACAGATTGTTATGCCTAACTTTGTAAAAAGTTTTGATTTTTTTACTCATAATATATATGACAGAAGCTATATAAGTAAGTATTTGCAATTCACCTATCAATTTTTGACTTTGTCACTAATTATTACATGAAACTAAAGAAGCTCATTGGAAAGAAGTATCATTTCAACTTTTGGATTTGAAATAAAGCAAATTGTAATGGTTCCTTCTTCACATCAAATGTTTAAAACTTATGAATCAAATATGCAAAAAAGTTGTGTTTGGTCTTGCTGAATCACAAACTCATCAAAAATATTGTAACAAAGAACTTCATACTGGTTTTGCTATATTTTTAAATGAAAACAAATTACCTAAATGAAGTAATCACTTTTATGAATGGATAAGCATATTTGGACAATTTTAGCTGGAGATTTGGGGTCCAAACTGGCTAAGAATGGATCAGAACATGGCTTGGGTGTTTTGTAGTACAGGAAAAAATTGTTTTGATTGATTGTTAAAACAGCTTGAGAATTATAATCAAATTTTTTATTAAGTTTTTGAAGAGTTGGTCTCAACTCTGACACATCCCTAGCCATTTTGAGCCCGGAATCCCCAGCTTAATTTGTTTGATAACACTCTTCTACTGGAAAGAACTTTTTCAAGATGTCATTAAAAAAACATCAACCTCCCTTCAGCAAAAATTCTCAAATCAAAAGACATTCTTATATTGATTTACCACCCAGAACATTGTAAAAATATATAGAGGGTATTGGTGAGAAGAAAAAAAATCAAAAAAAGACAAGTGGAGAGCCTGAGTAAATGATAGAGAAGAGAAAAAATGAGAGACTCTAGGTTAAAATAATATCAGGTGGGAACAAAAGTCAACAGTCTTGATTTGAAAGACGCACAAGAAGGGGTTGAACAGATATTTAGGGGGAATGAGTCCAATAGCTGAAATGATACATCTATCCCATGAGCTTCTTTAGTTTCATGTAATAATTAGTGACAAAGTCAAAAATTGAAAGGTGAATTGCAAATACTTACTTATATAGCTTCTGTCATATATATTATGAGTAAAAAATATCAAAACTTTTTACAAAGTTAGGCATAACAGTCTGTAGCACTGTCAGCCTGACGACTGCTACAAATGCGCAACTTCACCAGGGCTGCCAGATAATTGTTCAACAAAAAAGTCATTTCACATGACAATGTAATAATGTGCACGAGGAAAACGCTCTAATGGCTTCAAGTGACGTTCTAAATATTTAAGAAACTCAATGCAAATCAGCGTGGAGATTCATCAAGAGCTGACATTACCGAGTCAATTCACAGCAGCATTGGGCTTGAACGCGCATCGAGGTTTAAGGAGAACAAGAAGGTTATCTTCCGGCACCCACGGTTTTGGCCAGCCTTGGCCTTCAAAGGCTATTAGGGTCAAACATTATGCTTTCAAAGGTAAGCTGAGATCATGAGCGTCAATTCGGTAGTAAATAGTGCATAGGGAAAGTTGCCTCAAGCAGGTCGAACCCAAGAACCACAGTACAATGGAACCGACGTCTTGGGACCAAAATGGCCCATGCGCGTACTCTTTTATTATAGCGCTCTAATTCTGGTATTAGTTTTGATCAGCTTTTTTTCAGGGATATAAAAAATTATCAAAACACATCCAAATTGGCTTTTTCGATTATCCCCTCATTTATCCCGTCTATCCCCCCATTAATCCCGTTTATCCTCTTTATCCCGTTAATCCCGTTAATGGAAAAAGGGGATAAATCAAAAAAGTTGTCCCACCCGACCAGGGTGGCCAACTTTTTCTGAAGCGACGATGCTAGCCCAAGTCAAATCAATGCTAGAAAAATGCTGCTTTTTCAAATTCCAAAAAGGGACTGCAGCAATGATTATGACCATTAGTGAATATTTGAATCTATATTTTGACTCTAAGTTTGCTGAAATTGACACAAAATATATTTTTCTACTACTTGCCTAAACTAGTTAAAAACTTTGCTTTCAAAAATTTCTAATGCACTAATATCATATGATATATATCACTGAAATAAATCATAAAGGGGGGAAAAATTGGCAAGCCATGCAGCACCAATTTATGATGATTAGAAAAAGTGATTTTCTTGAATAATTTGAGGTTTGTAAGAAACCGAACATTATGCTTTCATCAATATTCCTTCAAATTTACTAGGATACTAGATATACTTAAATTGAAACTAGTTAAGGACCAAAAGCGTTTTTTTTGTTCCAGTTTCACTTATACCTACCACAACCAAAAGCAGACATGCATTTTAAAGACTGAAATTACACACCAAAGTTGATTATTTCTTGGTTCAGATACCTTTTCAATTTATTTTCCCTATTTTTTTTAAATTTGCAATCACTCAACATCAAACAAATGTACAATTTAAATTTCAAAGTGAATTTTGCATGTCAAGAATTTTGTGGTTAGCTACTTTTGATTCAAAAAAGCCCTCTTTTGAAAAAAATGGTTTTGGTTAGAAGCCCTTTTTAATCCAATTTTTTACTGAAACACTGCTTTATCCATTCTAAGTTTAACAAGCTGTTTTTCTCTAGTTTATGTTTTAGTTCCATCACCAATTCAATCTATTTTTGAGACAAGTACTGCTTTGTGGCCCTTCTCAAGTTGTTAGTAGACAAAGCCTGTAAATAGAAATTTGGTTACCTGTGCGGTAGGACCAACTTGAAAAAAGAAAATTGGAAGGGTTGTGATCCTTATTCTCAAGTTAGGGAACGTAGGTAAATTCGGCTGTCAAAATCAGTTGTCTTTAAAGCCCAAACTTCGATGTTTTTTCCAAAAAGTGCTAGAACAATGCTAAAATGCTTTGCAAAACTTTTCGATTCTAGAGCCTTTCAAATAATGCTAGAAAGATGCTACAAAATCGAGCGATGCTAATCAAAATTGTGCGATGCTTTTGCCCTTGAAAAAAATGTTAATTTTCAGATATTAGAGAGTCAGAGTTGGCCACACTGCGGGCCCCGACCTACCCTGGTAGCTAGTGATGGGAGGCAAACAGGAGCTTGGGCAAGCGGTCCGGTACAGTACCTTGGACTTGCCGAAACTTGGGTCTACTTGGGTGCCTGTACAAGTATTTTTCCCACCTTACAGGTTTGCCAAATTTGCTAGGAATGAAGACTAAACCTTCGGCATCAGAATTTCAATTAACCAGAAAGTTTCAGCGAAATAGGGCCCATGCCCTTGTTAGGATGGATTTTTAGATGAAAATACGCAATTCAAAGCTTTTATATCGAGAAATGCAAAAGCTTTTGAGAATATTTCAAAAAAAAAAAAGAGTTGGCATCTTATATTTTTTTCTAGCAACTCTGAGTGACCGAGCTTGTTCCCAAGTGTGACTGTTAAATCTCATTCTTGATTGGCCCGAAAAGTGTATTCATGTGTGGCTTAGAACGGAAACTAAAGAAAAAACATGGTTTTGCAAATGCTATCCAAATCAAAATATTTTTTGTTTCACTTCCACTGTTTATTGCTAAATTATTAAGGTCAAAAGATCATTGAAAATGCAACTTGACATTCTTTTCTTCTAAGTCACACTGCAAGCATCTGAAATCTTCTAAGAGCAACTGCCGGCAACTGCATCTTCCAATGTTCCTTGAGCTTGGGAAGTGTATTGGTGTATTGCCCAAGTAATGCTTGTCAACAACTTGTGCTTGGGGTGTCTGTGATGACTCATTACTTGCCCAAGTCACATCACTACTGGTAGCTACAAATGAGGCGCGTTAACCTGGGCCAGGGTTGCCAGGTGGCCGCCACGGCGGCCAAAATTTCCAAAAGTGGCAACTTTTGACACCTGATGGCCACGAGAAAAAAATAATGGCCGCCGGGGGAAATTGGCCGCCAAATTGGCAACTTTTGAAACCTGATGGCCACGGGAAAAAAATAGTGGCCAACGGTGGGGAATTGGCCGCCAAATGGCAACTTATGAAAGTTAATGGCAACGGGAAAATATCGAAAGGCTGCAGATCATTATGTGAGTGCCAACCAGGGTTGTCAGGTGCCCGCTGCGGCGGCCATAATTTCCAAAAGTGGCAACTTTGGAAAGGTGATAGCCACGAACAAAAGTTAATGGCCACCGGTGCAAAATTGGCCACAAAATGGCAACCTTTGAGGCTTGCTGAATGGCCACAAGAAATTTTTTGTGGCGTCTTAGCCGAATTTGGCAACTTTTGAAACTTGATGATATAGGTAATTACCAAGTAATTGTTAAATTGCGACAAACGAAACTCTTTGGCTGCCAGTTGAAAGTCCATTTCAAACAAGTCTTCTAATCAAATACTTCGGTTAAAGATAAGGTTGTGCCTTGTTTTTGACTGCAGTCAATTGTGGTGTCTGAATTATAGCGATGGACAAAATGCGCTTTTGGGCTGAAATTTCATTTTTGATATCAGTTAGTGATGGACCAAACAAGATCATAACCAAAAGTTTTCGTCTAAAGAGGGCTTAACCAAAACTGCAAGCAACTGATTGAAAAATTACGTATATACGTGCAAAATTCACTTTGAATTTAAATTGATTATGTGTTCAACATCAGGAAAAACTAAGTTTTGAAAAAAAAAACAATTGAGTCAAAAGAAGTTGTAAAGGTTTTTGAACCAAAAGTATCTTCGGCTTCTTTAAAGTGCATATCTGCTTTTGGTTTTGTTAAGCATAACTGAAACCGAAATCAAAGTTTTGGCTGTAATTTGATAAGCACAGTGAGAAAAAGGTTGTTGATTTTGTGCTCCGTAGTGTTGCGCCGCCCTTTTCTGGTGATTCTGTTCTTTCCTGTTCTGCGCTCGATCAAATATTTCAAACGGTCAGTTGCTCCGCAACAAACGGTCGAGAATGAGATGAGATCATACAATTTTTGTGAAGCAATGAGACACCAGAGGCCACGACGGTGCTACGGAGTAAACAAGCAGGCCCAGCTGACTCGGCCGAAAGCGCTTTCATTCCAATTCTATCAGCACTTTCAGTTATGCTTACCAAAACTAAAAGCAGACATGCACTAAATAGGATGGATTTTGATTGTTAAATAATTTTGTATAAAGAATAAAGGTGAAACCCTATGCACTTAACATTTCCGATTTACAGACACATAATGTTACCTATCGGCAAAATTGGATCTATAACAGCTTTATTGGGCGGGGGAGGATCTACTCTGCAATCCTAGCACCTAAGGATTCACCTTAACGTCAATTGTCTAAAGTGCCAAGTTGACGCTTTGTTCCCATGAAGTTTCTTACTAGCACGCACAATACAAAAAATATAAAGAATTTTAAAAAAATATTAAAAAAGAAAAAATGTCTTGAGCAATGCTCCTTACTTTCACATTTTTTGCAATGTGCGTGACAATTATACAACAATAACGTGAAAATAAAAAATGGCTGCCAAGTGGCAACTTTTCCTCATTTTTGGCCGCCAAAAGGCAACTTTTGATTTTAAATTTGGCCGCGAGTCCTCCTTGGGACATGGCAACCCTGACCTGGGCGATCCTGAGTGTATTTTTGATAAAATGAAACAAGGTTGCTTGGAATTACACTCTGACCAATTAGAACTGACCTTTTAGAATCAGAATTCTAAAAGGCGAAACATGGTTGCAATTAGAGCAATATTATAGTGCTCTAGTTGCAATGGCATTTCGTGGCTTGGAAAGGCATTTTTTATGTTGTCATTAATTTCTATTTTTCCGTTAAAAATCTAGCAAATTTTCACAAAATATCCTGACTTGATCATGCTTATTATTCTTATTAAAATTATTCTTACAGTGACTGATTACTTTTTTTGAAATGTCATGTAAAGGCTTAACTTTTAACTTCGAATTCCAACATCGATATTATTAATTTTACATGCCTCAGACCTAGATAAACGATCATGTTCACCTAACAAACCTAAAAATATGACACATTATAACGATCTTTGGGATTTTTTTTTCATATTTATCTCCAAATATCAATCATCATCGCAGAGTACGTAGCAAGTGTCTTGTCACACACGAAACCTCTCTAGCTTCCGATTCAAGACCATAGAAATGTTAAGAGCGGTTCCATTGTGGCTTGTCGTGTAGTTCAGCATGGATTTGATCGTCGGGCGGATGGTGCAATGAGCATTATTATTGCTTTCAATGGCATTAAAATTTTGTAACGTTATCATTTTTCGCTAAGAGACAAATCTAGTAATGTTATAATCAAATGTGCCAACAATATAGTCCAATGTCTTTTTTATGTAACTGAACCATTATAGCTAAAGAGCAGAAATAAATAAATTGTAACAAAGCTAGATTTCCATTTTTGTTATTCGGATGTTGTTTTCAAAATTTTCATGCCTTCACAAAAAAAATCTTTTGTTTTAAATTTGCAGATTGGCACCAAATGTTCAAAATATGCTGGACTGGAAAATTTTGTTTGGCAAAATCTTACTTACATTTCAACGATGTAACGGACTATTTTAACATTTTTTTCCCGACCATTTGGGCATTTTCTTATATTTTTACAAACCATTTTCTTAAAAAAACTAACCAAGAAGTTATTTTTTAAGTCTTCACAAATCAAAAATTTGCTCCATAATTTGAACGCTTCAGCTGTTGTTCAGATTTGACATTGTGGTCAATCTCTTGAATTATCCTACCTTTAGTTCCTTTACGGATACGGCATTCACATTCCTGGCTGACTTTGAAGCATACAAGACGGCTACCCTAAGCACTCTACCCTTTCTCTTTGCTTAAGGCTGTGTCTTTCCAAAATAGAGCTTTGCAGGGACAAAATGTTATGCGTGCTTAAAGCCAAACTAATAATACTGTTTTCTGCAAAATCGATGTTGTCTCTTTTTTAAAATAAATATAGAAATTGATTTAGTTTTTAATTGTAAAATCATATATTCTAATGGAAAAATATGCAAGTATTAGAATCTAGTAATTCCTTTTGTAATTAAATTTAACCTGATTATTTGAGACCGTCCAAAAAATCACGTCACGTCTAATCTGTAAATGCATGCACACACACTCGGAGTACATGCAAATAGTGCCAAATGGAGATGGAAAAAAAGTGTGCTAAAATGAGGTCATATGAGCCCATTTGAAGACGTGGTAATCAATTGAGGCCTGGTAAGTTCATTTTGAATTCGCGTTGGTGTATTTTGAGAGAGATTGGTGTTTTGGTTGTGTAATAATTGTTCTTAACCTTGACATTTCAATCGTTGTCGTCCAAACGAACAATCTGTTGTCCTACGAAAAAATTTAGCCACACCCAAATGCAGCCAGAGTTTTGGATTAGATTGCCCGTTAGTTTCTGCATTATTGTTATATCGATAATTATTTTGTAATATCGTGAAACACGTGCAAATGTAAAACAGTTTTAAGGGTCTGAAACCACTTGGTATAAGTATTGAACTCATCACAAGACAGTATAGGGTCGGTGGCCCAATGGAGACCCCTTAAGACCATTAAAAGTACTGTAGTTTTCGATATCTTTTTTCTCAAAATTTACTGTTTAACAATCCCGAAGTACTAATGAATAGAAGTTCCTATATCCCTGTTGAAGCCTTTGGGTAAAGATGAGATCATGACATCTATGACATAATTGGGACAGTTGGCACAGTGCCTTGCATTTGCGCCTCAAGGGGAGGACAGAATTTTGGGTTGGAATAAACTCTTTGGTATTCCATCATGTCTCACTTTTAAGGATGGGCAAAAAAAAGGAAATCTATGAGCTTCAGTCAGGCATAAAATGGACACGAAATTATGTACTTCAAACGCCAAAATCTATACTTGAACCGCTGACCCTGTAATTGGTTGCGTTGTATCATTTTCTATCAACGAGGGACGCACAAAAGTATCCCCAAATCAAAATTTGTTCTGATGACTTCGAACTTTGAATGTCTGTCGAATATGCGCTTGGAGCCGAGGTAAGACTAAAACTCGTAAAATATGTTCGAAACGTTCATTTTTAATTGCTTTGGCATCAACATTCACAAAGTAAAAATAGCCGTTTGTGGCCGTAATCAAAACTAGCATTCAGTACAAACGGATTATGTGGAAAAAAAGAATCATTCTCGATAAGAGAGAATACAACGGCCGATGAACCACATTCTTATTTCGAATTGGGATGGTATCAATTGGCAGGTTTTGTTTGAAATGAAAAACAAATTGCATAACATGAAGAAAAGTGCCAGGAATATCTTAACTAATGCCATACTATTTGGCTCTAATAAAGTGCGATTTCAGTACAATTTAATTTGAAACAAATACAACATGATCTAGATTTGGTTTTAAAAGCTTTGGGCCGTTAAAGTCATTTTTCTTGATTCATCTTTTGCTTCTACGCCTCCATTCGCTTTCAAAATTTCGCTTTAATATTTTTCTTGCAATGTGTTTAAAGGTTTTACAATGTTATCAATACTCGTCTAGGTTTACACGCTTAATATGAAGGGTTACTTCGTTTAATGTATTATTTTAGCATACCAACAATATTGAGTTCCTTTCTCTTTGAACCCCAAAAATGGAGAAGAATTAGAATTCTTATTAGAATTAGAGGAATTAGAATTGATGCTTTAAAGAATGTGAAGAAAAATTCCTGTGGTTTCTTTCTCTCTCTATTTAATGCCACTTTATCAAAGTTAACGTCGAAAAAAATATTGTCCAATGAAAAAAATTGATCGCAATAAACTTTATAGAAAAGAGAAATTTGACCCTCTTAGTCAAGCTTTCTCTCAAACCTAATTTGTTGAATTCATGATCTTCCATATAAAACACTTTTTCACCATATTCATACGATTTTACGCTTGTTCAAATATGTTTTTGAACCTTCAATCTTGTCAAGAGTCCTTTATTATCTAACCTATAAACTACCAAAGGTTGTGTTCAACAACTTGACTTGATTTTCCTCACGTAATACGACTCGTTGAATATGGCTGATTCATGTTTTTTTGATCAAATATCACGCTTTGTTTACATTTGTTGTTGCTTTTGCTTTTCCAAGATAGGCAAAATGAATTCAAAATTGTAATCTTTTGATCGATTATCTTTCAAGATTGGCAACATTCATCTAATCCAGGTGTTTTTGGATCATCCTCAAATCTTCAGCCATTCACACCCGCATATACTAAACAATACATGTGTGCTTTTGATTCCAGCCTCAAATAATCGGGTCCATAGTAATCTAAAATAAAGCCCTTTTCGTTTTCTAGTTTTAGAGGAATATGTGTCTAATTGCCAGAGAAACAGGTGCGTTTTTGAAAAGGACTTGGAGATGACCCCCAACATCGAGAGAAAGCCTTTTTGAAACGCTTCCAACTTCAATCCTGAGTCACCTTTTTTTTTCTTCTCTCCAAGCAAGTGATACTGTGAATGTGTGAATCCGCTAAGCAAGTGTTTCTTGCCTTCTCTCCGAAAATGTGGCCTCTCAGCTCGGTTTGAATCGTGATTTCTCGATTGTTCGTGACCATCCAAAGTGTTTGCTTTTGAAAATGACAATCTTAAAGCAATTCTCCATGAAGATTCCTTGGTTTATTGTGAGCTCAGTGTTGCTCAGTGCGACATGGATTTCTTGTGATAACAGTGACAGTCTTCAGTCAGCCTTTCAAGAGAAGCTTCGGCCGCAATGTCCGGGATTCGAACCCACGATCTTCGAGCAACGCATCCCTCAGGGTCGTTACAATGCGACATCGATGAAGTACACCAAAACTGATGCTGCCATTGATACGCTAGAAATGTGTGTCCAATCGTGTTGTGAAGATAGTTCTTGTAATGTGGCATTTATGTATGAGAAAGAACAGGCTTTGATGTGTTTTAAGGTAACGGGATGATTTACATCTTGTGTAATTCTAACTTTAAAGTGAAGGTTTTTTTCCCTTTACGTTATTCTTAGTGAATTAGGTGTCCTTTTGATGAGGGATACATATAAATAATGAATGCATCTTGAAGTTATTGAAATTTTTGAGATTTCTCTTTCCGATTTCTTTCTTTTGCTTATCCTGAACTTCCTGGCCGTCCAAATTTGAATTTGAATGAAAACAAGAAGCTCAATGAAAACGGAGGGGGTCTACTCTGCTTCACTTTTAAACCAAATTTCACCTGTAATCTTTTTTCCTTACCCTTGCACCTCGAAAGGCCTGATTCAGGGTAAAGGATAATGATAATGATCATGATTATGATTACATTCTAGCTGAGTTGTGACAATGACTCGCTTTGCCTTCCAACGCAAATGCCAAATGTGACCAATGCCAAGGCCAAACGCCGCACCAAAATGGTTCTCATTCGGCCTTCGCAACATCAAACGTGGAAGGAAGTCCAAATTGATCCTCAGATGAGTTCTGATCAAGATCATCTCAGTGGAACTGCTTGTGAAGTGGGATTGGATCTTGAGGCGTGCCATGCTAATGAAGAATGTGTTCCATTGAACGAGAAAAGTCGCAACGGGGCGTGCCAATGTAAAACGGGTTTACTTCGGAATAACAACGGAGATTGCATCAAACCAGGTTCGCATTGTAGGACACGGTTTGTTTTTGAACTGAAAAAGTTATTTTTGAACTCCAGAAACATTTGAGACCAGTTTTTAGTGCGAATGTCATGCCACATTTTTATTTGAATTTGTATTAATTAAGTCACAGGCAATAGAACTCGGTATGACGTGACTTCAAAGTTGTTTAGTTTGAATCTTGACAAAGATTTGAATACTTTCCTTCAATTTATAAGCTGTCGATCGACAAGGTCAACCAAAAATATTTTCAAAATATTCATGGCTGTTTATCTGTAACAAAACTACAATTTGGGGAATTGACCATACCAAACGAAGAGGCCGTTAAAAATGATCCGAAATATAGATGTTCAAAATATTTCAAAACAGCTCTGCCGTGTTTTGATTAGAACTATAAACCGATGCTGCCATGACCTAATATCCGAACTAAACCTCACAAATTGTTTTTGAGGTGACTCAAATGCTTCTGGAAATGAATAACAACATAGGCCTGTATCATTGGACAATTTCTATTTCAAAACATCTTTTTTGTGCAAATCTGAAGAAAGAAAGAGTTTTGTGTAGGCTGCAGAAATTAGAGATGACCTCTTCAGCTCAAATTGACACCGTCCTGACCTGGCAGCAAGTGGCATCACCTAGTACCATATTATATTGATGATTCTAGGCCTTCCCGAGGCAGCTAATGCCAGTAGTTCTTCCTCGACTACAACGACTACGACTAGTCCGGCCGCTCCCATCCAATTGACCGTGCAAGTCACGTCGAAAGTGGTGACGTTGCCCGATGATTCTACGATCCTCACGGCCTATGCCATTCCAGAGGCTCCATCGAATACGTCCTACAAGTATGAATGGCGATTGGAAAAGGGCAACCCCGGTGGCACCATGGAAGACAGCCATGCCGCCCAACTCAAGTTGAGTCATTTGGTGGAGGGCGTGTACACGTTTCGAGTGGTTGTCAGCGGCGAGGCTCCACCCGCTTCAGGAGAGGCCTTGGGAAATGTCACCGTTCTACCAGGTGAGTGGGAATAGCAGGGAGAGTAGGGGGAAAGAAAGACGAGCCCCATCAGAGACTCCGGATCTTTCTTACAAGTGGTATCCAGACTAGAGGTAGACTGGGCCTATAACTCGTCAGCAAATGCGATTTTTAGATGCTTAATAAGGAATCAAAATCAAGATTTATCTCTTATGAGCAGATGTTATTTACCATGATTTGTTGTTAGGCAATCATGTTTGAACTTATGAATTAATTAGACAAGGTATGTTGGGTGACCCCTGTATACATAGAAAATAAGCCTCAAAAGCGAGCAACTAGTCAAAAATCAAGTATACTGTAAAGCCAAGACGTTTCACATCAAAAGTAACAACTTTTTTTGCTTCAAATATTCATCAAATATTGGTATGGGTGCTTGAACAACGTCTTAACTTTCCAACATAATGGATTTTAACGTGTTTCTTGCTCTTGACATCGATGTTTAAAAACGTGCAGGGGTCGCCCAAGATACCTTGTCCTAATAAATCATAACTTTGATCTGGATTACCTGACAAAAAAAAAACAGGTAAAATTACATCTCCTCTAAAGAGAAATATCTTGATTTTGATTGTTCATCAAGCATCCAAAAATCGCACTTTTTAACGAGTTACAGGCCCAGTCTACCTCTAGTCTGGATACCCCACGTACTTCTTTTTACTGTTGAGGGCTTCTTCACTTTGTTTTGTGTTCTTGAATATTCCAGCTTGTTTTACATTTCTCTGCTTGGGAGGGATATGTTCATTTCCTTTTGTCCATAAAAGTACTATAATTTCTTTTAGGGTGGTATGCTCGTCTTTTTCGGTCTAATGCAGTACTTAATTAGTCTTTTTGTCAACTTAACAGTTTTATTCCTCGGAACATTTCTCTTCTCTAGTGATATCCATAAAATGATTCCAAAGAAGTTGCTCCTAAACCAGCCCTTTCAATTCATTGGGACCTATGTTAATTATTAATGATGAATTGATGAAATTCTTGCACACATGGTCCGATGTTCAACTGCTTGTTTTACAGCTAAAAGAACCAATAAACCACCCACAGTGGTTCTTCAACCTTCGACCCAACAGATCAATCTGCCCACTTCTAAGGCCATCATCGATGCTTCATCTTCCTATGATGATGCCACGCCTAAAGATCAGCTGGTTTTCAAATGGGAGCTCAAATCTGAGCCCTTGGGCTACTCCAAAGATCTTAAAGAGACAGGCCCAACTCTCACTTTGGATGACTTGATCGCGGGCAATTACATTATTCAAGTCACCGTGACTGACGGAGATGGGGCCAAGAGCAACGTGGCTGAAGCTACTATTGATGTTGTACCCGAGACGGATTATCCACCCACGGCAAATGCTGGTGAGTGAGTCCGAAGGGGTTTTCCATTCTCTGTGAAGAAACAGGTCCATTATTTACATAAGCATCATATTGAATGTAAGATTGCTCGGAAAACAAACATGTTTTCCGTGATTTGAATTGGATTAGTAGAGGAAGTTTAAAAAGATTTTTTTTGCCTCTAGAGATTTGATAAAAAAAATTTTGGATATGCTATAGAACCACCTATATTCACATATACCCCATGCACCAGTTGCATCACGTAATGATGGTGCGTTCGGGTGGTGATGCCTATATTTTAGCAACACTAAAGAAATAAAGGCACGAGATAAAACAAACAGATGAATGTTTCGAATGCTAGTGCACTCACACCCATTCCCAAAATTAATACCTCCATCAAATTATATTGCAATTTGCTCCGTGTAATCATTAGGGGAGGACATCATCATCTATTTACCGCAAAGAGAAGTGACTCTTTTTGGCAATAAAAGCTCTGATGACCATGGGATTCTAAGTTGGGAGTGGACACGCAAAACTGCCTCTGGAACAGAAGAACTGGCAGCCGATACCCAAAATATGAGAACTCCGCAAGCTACCATTTCAAACTTGGAAGAAGGAACATATACTTTCGTTCTCAAGGTAAGAACAAACAATGTCTAAGGATGACTTGCCCTTTGCTTAGTAGCTATGCTAACATTGTTTTTTCCTGAAATGTTCAGTACAGCCAGCACATGTTTTGCGGTTCATACACTACAAAAGAGCCTCACAAGTGTTAGAGAGGGCAAGATGAAACGATTTGGATCCATTTTGATATGAGTCACCCGCCTTGTTGTCCGCTTTTCATCATAATCCAACTGTTCCATGTGCAATTTCAGGTCACTGATGCCAAAGGCCAATTCTCGCAAGATGAAGTCAATGTCTACGTGAAGGCTCCCACTAATTTACCACCCATCGCCAATGCGGGTACCAATCAGGAGATATCCTTGCCCAAAACTTGGGTCATTCTCGATGGATCGGCCAGTAAAGACGACATCCAAGTGACCAAGTTCAATTGGACCCAGATTTCGGGACCCAATCAAGCCACTTTTGTGGACAATTCCACGGCAAAAGCTAATGTTACCGGCGTAACCAAAGGTGTCTATGTGTTTCAATTGGAGGTGTCTGATGAGCGGAATAACACCGATCAGGCTCAAGTGACCGTGACCGTGAATCAGGATGCCAATAGTGCACCCATAGCAAATGCGGGCGAGGATTTTGCCGTGACCTTGCCCGTAAGCTCCGTGTATTTGAACGGCTCTCTTTCCAAAGATGACTTAAAAGTGACCAAATGGTTATGGACACGTGCTCCGAACTCGTTGGCAGCGGGAAAAATCGTTGGCAACACTGATGTGGAGCCCGCATTATTGATTACAGATCTTGTACCGGGACAGTATACCTTCCAACTTCAGGTAGGTAGCACTTAAATGTTCAAAAAAAAGATTTGTTGTTAAATCGGAACCACACAACCACAGCTCTCATCAAAAGAATACTTTCTTTGGTTACTTCTACACGAAGAAAAACCTAAAACACTGTCAAGGATGTGTCAAATGATACCCACACAAAGTAGATATACTCTTACTACATTATATCTCATTCCTACAAGAAGGTCAAAAAAAAAAACCTTTAGTCAAAGTATTGGATAATGATCTTCATTTATTCATATCTCTTTCCTGAAGCCAACAAACAATTTTTTGGGTTCCCTAGTAAGGAACTAGAAGTGGGAGAGCAGAAGAGTACAAGAGATACTCTTCTGAATTGGACTCTTTGGCATACTTTCAAGAATCTTTAGGCAAATTTGGTTTAAAACCGAATGGCAATCGAGCTGGTTTCTCCTTCATTCAAACCCCGCATTTTTTCGATTACCGAATGAATTATCTACAGACCAACATTGAAAAGACATGGCAAAAAATATGTTTAAAATTGAGTAAAAATGCGTAAATACGTCGAAAAATGGAGTGAACATTTAGTTTTTGGTGTCCTCTGATAAACGAATATTTCTTTAGAAGCCGACTGAAAATATTCTCTTATTCAACTTTGATGGTACTTACTTTGGATTTGTGTTGAGTTTGTTCTCATCACACTTTCAAAATGCAATACCTGTAAAACATTGAAGCTTAATATCAAAAATTTTTGTTCCACGGAAAAGGTTTGGGACGAACAGAGCAAATCTTCGAGTGATTCCGTGACATTGACGGTGAAAGAGAACCCGGAAAAGAAGAACGTGGTTCAAGGCGTGTTCAATGCTGATATCGCCTCTCTCACCCAAGCCCAACTCGACAATCTGATCCAGAGTTTGGGCCTGTTATTACATAGCAGTGGTCAATACAAAGTCAAGATGTTGGACATTTTCCCCCAACAAGATTCAAGTGAGTAGCTCGGCAATTTCTCCTCGACAAAGTAATTTACCGAAGGTTGTCAATGAAAAAAATAACTTCTGGGAGCTCTTTGGCACACTAAAGTATCTGATGAATCCCTGCATTGTCCAATTTCAGACTATGCTGTGATTCATTTTATTGTGGTACGCTCGACGGCGAGTATTAATCAGGTCGATCCTAGTCAACAGTCTTCTGGTTCATCATCGGGTATTGACTTGGCCTTGGATGATGCGGCCGTGGCATCTGGGAAGAAGGTGGTCAAGGAGCTCAAATCGAAGCTAAAGGCCGATTCTGACCTGCTTAGTTTTAAGTTCTTGAGCTTGGACACTCTGATATGTCAGAATGAGTGCTCAGGTCACGGAAAATGCCATCAAGCAACCCGGACTTGCGTCTGTGAGCCGTTTTGGCTGGAGAATTTTGTCAGAACCCGACTCTTCGATGGGGAGAGTAATTGTGGTAAGCATGGTCTTTTGAATTGGAAACTTTAAAAAGAAGAAAAAAAAGGATCCGCTACTGCTGAAGCTTTTAAGCCCAAAATGTTACTGAACAGAGTTCGAGAGATAAATTGGGAATACCCTTTACTTCGTTTAGATTCAAGATGAGTAGAAAATTTATGATAAAACAAGTTTCTTTTCGTGGTTGTTTGATTATATGGCAAATTGCAGGAAAAAAGTCCTTTTTAGCGACAAGTGGCGTTAACGTAAAGCTTCAAAAAAAGCCCAACAAACCAAGAAGCTCAAGAGAAAAAATGCAGCCAATACGAGCCTCTTGATCCGAAAAATATCAAAGCAATAACTTGAGCACTGCTAATTATGCAATATGACAACTGAATTGATCGTTTTTGGCATGATTTACTTAAACTGATTGCAAAATTGAATTTCTTTGCAACTTGGACTTCCTGCTGAGTTGATGGTGGCAACAATAACGGCAAACATTTGAAGCTTCAAAAAGCCCAACAACTTGACCTAGTCGTCGCTTCTTTCCCATGAGCTTCTATAGACAAAACTATGTGGAATTGACTATGCACAGAATTATTACTAAAAAAGACTTGTTTCGAAAAGACTTTTTTCGGATAAGATTGCAAAAAGAGAGTAACTCGTGTAGGAGCAATATGATCAAGGAAAAAATGCACATCTAAGAGAAGCCTTTCTAGATCATAACAAATGTTCCAAGTTTCTTGAGCCCTAACATTCTATTTTTTCTTATCCTTGTTGCCCCTTGTTTTCAGATTGGAGTGTGGTGTATGTAGGTATATTTATGGCCATTCTGATTTGCGCCATTGTATGTGGAATCTGCTATTTGTCTTGTCTCAAGAAAAAGGTTCCCAATGTGGGCCAAAAGTTGGGTCTTGCCACCCGCGGAGCCCGAACACGCCAACGATACTCCCGATTGCAACAAAGCGATCCCGGCATTGAACTTAGAAGTAATCAATAGCACCTATTCCCCATAAATCTAGGAGGCAATATCATGTCAAATCTATATCTTTCCAGATGCCCACACGTCGAGTATAATGATCTCGGAGAGCGACTCTGAAGACGAGATCAGCTTTGATAGCTCTCCCAAGATTTTGAATGGCACCACCTTGAGGAATGGCAACACCACCAAGAGAAACGGATTCGCACGTAGTCAAAATGCATAAAAATCAGCAAAATATGAGATTTTCACACCAACGGTTAAAGCCTTAATTCAATTATTTTGTAGGATATTGCAACTTCAGGGTTTTGAGTTTTGCCGTCCTTGTGATCTAAAATAGCCATCCATATTGTATTCATCAATCAGGTCCCAAGGTAAAAGATAGCAAGATAACAATTTTCAGAATAATCATTTAGTTTGTTTATACTACCATCAATACAAAAGAAACAGAAGACAAATGCTTAATTGAAGTGCAGCAGAGTTATCCTGACACCAAAGATGCGTCGTTATCATACTTCAAACCATAATATTGAAACAAGATGTGGACAGATTGGAACGTCTTAATAAGTGTCCAGTGTGTCCCCCACGAGCTTCTAGGATGTTTTTCGATTAGGTTGTATGTTTGTTTTTTCGGTCTCAAATGTAAAATGTGGGTGCAAAAGTAAAAATGATTGGAATTGAAACCATGGATCTTCAAAAGCCATAACGGCTGTTTTAATGAAGTCCAAATGAGTCACTTTGACGATATGGTTTTCTTCAGATTCCTGCTTGACAAAATCGCTTTAGGTTCATTGGAATAGAACAATCAGCAATAGATTCACAGCACTGGAAAGAAATGCATCATCATTGAGACAATCCGCATCAACGACATGAAAAACAATTTTGGACATCACAAGAGGTCGAGTAGGCGTTAAGGATTTGATCTCTTACACTTTCAGTCCATCGCTTCAAAGTAAATTGATTGTTGAATATTATCTTATGAAAAGAATGAAACTGGTTCAAAGTGTGGGCAAACAAGTAGTCAGGGAGCGTTTGTAAAAACGTTTTTCGTACTGTACTAAAGGTAGTGAAAAGAAAGTGCCACCTCCCCTTCGGATTTTGTGTGAGAAAGTATTAACACTTTCCGGAATTCGACGATTAATCGAATTGTTCAGGTTAGGATGTATTTGGAAGACAAATAAGGGATAAATCATTGCTGGAACACCAAGAGTCACTTTGATGTCCAGTTTTCCCCTCATGCGGGGTTCTACCATGGAACCCTCTACCTTCAATGGATTAGCCTGGCCCAGGTTTGTGAGAACTTTTTTTTCTTTCCGCTGGGGCCAAGTTCCTTGTCTCCATAGTAGTAAAATGAGCAAGTTCTTTCATTCAAACATGTCCACGAAGGTTTGTAGATGGCCTATCACACAAATGAGCACAAATTATAACGTCCAAGAGACAGATATATGCTGTCAAAGGATTATTTTGAAGAATTTTTGTCAAAATATCGAGTAATTAACGATTTAACCCACTTTTCTCCCAGTTTTGGAACAACTTACATGAGGGTAGGATTCCGGTCAGCCATGATTCCAGAGAGTTCACATAGAACACATAGCACATCACATATTACATAGTTTGCAATCAACTCTTCATCAACTCTTGATGCAAGAATACTCTTAATGGATCACTCAGGCCCAGTTTTGTGACACCTTTTTTTCTTTCTGCTGGGGCCAACTTCCTTGGCCAGTATTCTCAACTCGATCTTGGTACTTGAAGTCGTACTTCTATGTAATAACTTCGTTCTTGAAGTCTTACTTCAAGCACCAAGTACGAGTTGAGAATATGGGCCCTTGTCTCCATGAAGATTATTAGAGAAAACAAGCATTTTTGTTCTCTAGATGGCACCTCTATTGTTTTGAAAGGAACGTTTACGCAGTGCTAGTAACGTCATCTATTGATTTTACATGAAACTTTCACCCAAAATAAATATCTCTGAATTGCTCAAGGCAAGGACATCTTGTTATTTCCGTGTTTAATCACAAAGGATTGTAAATTACCTAATGCCCACATTGAAAAAGATGGAAAATATGCCATGCTTCCAACGATTGCATTCGTGAATACTCTTCATATCCAAATAGATCACTTTTCTCCACAATTGAAATCAATAGTAACTCATACAACCAAATTGATGTTCTGTCTTACTTAATTAATTCAGCTACCCTGGTAGTTTTCGTTCCACATGCAACGTAGAGACGCTCTAGTACACTGAAGTGCTCTTGATGCCAGCCCCGAACAAACGATTATGTGCAGGGAAACTGAAAATTTAGCGAGAATTTTTCTCTTAAATAAGTCTGCCAACATGGAGAGTATTTCTTTTATTCGTATACTTAAAATATAATTTTGAGCTTTTTTTGCTCAGAAACCCTACGCAAAACTATCAATTTGTTTTCAAGTAGCTTTGCAAAGAAAGAAAATTTGGATTTCAATGGAAAAATATTGAGACCTGTCCAGAGGAAGCCGAACATCTTGAACAGCAATTCCACGTACCAATGAAATGACATTCAATGACATCTAGCGGCAGAAATTAGTCTTTCACATTTTGATGCAATCTTTGGCCTTAATTTAGGATCAAACAGTATGACTTGGCGATATTCTTTCTTATAGACATTGTTCGTAAGGTCGAGTAGGATGAAAATATGATGAAAATGGCATTTTAGTCTCAACCACTAAGGTTCACATCAAGTTAAAAAATATCTACGCTCTATTCTCCCATGACTTTGCCCCTGTTTTGGCGCCATCTAATGGTAAATTTTGAAGCTTGCGCTAAAATCCACAATAGGAGTAAAATGAGCGAGTGCCTTGTTTCAAACATGTCTACGAAGGCTTGTAGATGGCCTATCTCACAAATGAGTACAAATATTAATGTCCAAGAGGTATGTGGATATATATGCTGATAAATATGCTACGAAAGAATCATTTTGAAGAATTATTGTCAAAATATTGAATAATTAAGAATTTAACATACTTTTCTCCCGGTTTTGGAACAACTTACATGAGGGTAGGATGCCACTCAGCCTTACTTCCAGAAAGTTCACATAGAGCACATAGCACATCACATTTTACATAGCGCATAGGAGATTTGAATGAAATTTTACACTAAAATAAGTGAAAATGGTCTTTATTGATGTTTTCACGTGCTAATTGTTGCTATTTCAATGATTTTGTTGCTTTCAATAACAGGAAACAAAGAACAAATCCATGAAATGAATTCACCTACTAATTTGAACCATATGATATTAGTTAAGACAAGCTCAATATCCAATGGATGAAGAAGTATTTGAGATGTCAAACTCAGGGTGGTGTGATGTTTTGCGGAGCCAAACGAAAACTGGACTCGCAACCTCAAACAACACGGTCGTACAACGGCAGGCCGCATGTTGTCGCACCTAATTCAAAAGCGAGAGCACACCAAAATCAAATCAGATAAACCGGCCTCGAGTTTATACCTGTGACAACTCCTGTGTTTGAAACGCAGCAGATAGGGATAGTATATACTCGACGAATGCTAATTCGACTTGATTTTGGTATCCTCGCGCTTTTGAATTAAGTGCGATAACATGCGGCCTGCCGATTTACGACCATGTTGTTTGAGGTTGCGAGTCTAGTTTTCGTTTGGCTCCGCAAAACATCACACCACCCTGAGTTTGACATCTCATATTCATTGCAACTAAACATGTCCAGAAAATCTAAGCCAAACAAGCAAATATTTAACAGGAAATTCCAGATGGTGCACACCGTATCTGGGCGATTCCAAGGTTCTCCTGAAATTAGGTGAAAAACGTATATTCTCACGTATTTCAATATCATGGCCCCTAATTTACTACGCCAAGAGCTAATTAGCTTGTTGTAAGAAATTGAGGCTTTTTTGTTCTTGAATTTTTGAACTCGTCTCCCTGATGATTTTGGCCAAAAAATTGGGCCTCGATTGTCACCCTGCGCTCTCGACCAATCAGATTCGAGAATCGTTCACTCATTTATCAAAACAACGCGACTTCATTTTGAAAATCTTTCGCTCAACACTTGACACTGTCCTCACTCACCAACATGGAAAAACTCGAAAAAGCCTGAAGTTCTCTCTGCTTGATTTGCCTGGATCGTTCCTCGCAATCCATCCCTAACACCAAATCCGAGGCCTTTGAGGAAAAGTTCGTTGTGCCGGATTACAACCCGGTGGACCCTTGATTGCCCAGTGGATTGTGCTTCTCGTGTGCCTCGAAACTCGCAAGATATGAGAGGGGTTCCCTTGACCAAGTCTTACCGGGCTTTTCTGATTATTCCACTATGACCAATTACCGCCCAACCCGTGGAACGAGTTCGTGTGGATGCCATCTTTGTGGGAAATACAGTGGTTGTTTTGACGTCCTCCAGGAGGAAAAGTCAGAAGCTCAAGCCGGGTCACCATGTCTCAAGAATCTCGACAATGCCGGAAAAAAAGTTCCAACAATTCAAAACCGATAGGCCTATTTTGCACTAAATGTTTTCAGATGTTGTATCCTGGATGCAAGCACCCTTGCACGCAAAAGAGCCTACAAACTAATGTGCGGAAGCTCATTTCCGAAAAGATGCTTGAACAAATAACAAGATCGATCCTGCAAGAGAAGAAATCCAAAAACCAACCCCTCACTTTGGCCTCGCCTGGTTTGCCGCCTCTGATCAGTGGGAACTTGGTGATGAAGAATCCAGCGCATGAGGGGCAATGTTATGTGCGTGTATTTCAATGCTTCAATGAATTGAACATGGAATATTCAAAAGACTTTGTCCAAGTTCCATTGCTCCAGGAAGTAGTGACCCAATTTGAAAATGCTTGGAGAGCTTGCTCAATGCCCGCCATCCCCGAAGTTCATCTCATTGTTGATCATTTGGTGAATTTTGTCAACAGCCGCGGAAGCAAACACATGAGACTATATGCCGAACAAGCCCATGAAACTCTTCATTCAGAATACCTGGAAACTTGGGAACGGTATGCAGTCAAAGAAACGACATGTCCCACATATGCGACAAATCTACTGCAAAATATTCTCGACTTCAATGGTCTCCATGGTCAATAAACCAGTCATGTTCCTCCACCTTTCATTCTTTTCTTGTGTTGTTGAGGAAAAAACAATTTCCTTGATGATGATCATCATGATGAAGTGCAGAATAAATCAAACCTTGATATGAACTTTTAAACAACCAGATCTGTATTGATTAAAGGAGAACATCCTAGATTAGAGTCCTGGAATTTTTTGGCATAGGAATTAACACGTACACAGGTGTTTTTGGTTTTTGAAAGTGTAAGTATTTCGAGTACATTTCAGTGAATCTTCATTTTTGTATACTAAGTGCTTAATAAAAGAACAACTCTAAATTGAGAGTATTTGGCCAAATTCCAACAAATTTGCTTGTGCATGAAGGATGAAATGAAATCCACTTATAATTGGCTAGGCATTAGGTGCCTATCAATGAATTTGTTCCAAAGGTGGAGGGCTTCTCGTGATTCCACGTAGGACTTGCATCTCGATTGGTGATCACCTTGAACTGGTTTTTCATGACACCTCTTGTGTGGTTTGAGGGTTGAAAAAAATTGAGACCCAATGACCTGAGCATTGACAAGTTTGCTGAGGAGAAAGTGGGCGCTCCATTGGTTTTGAGATGGCAGTCAAGTGATGCTCATTAATTCTGTGTTCACTCAGTCTTTTTTCTCACTTCAAAATAGCCTCATAAGATTGCTCATAACACTTCCAACAAGACCATCTTTAAGATGCAATTTGAGTGGCTTCATATGGTTCTTTTCCTCGAGAAAATCAAGACGCTTAACCCTTTGCGCGGGTTATGACATTGCTATTTTCTTTTCTAAGAAGCGCTGAGTCAAATCCGAAAAGAGCCGCAAAAACCGACGTGATTCGTGCGGTCTAAAAGAATGGCAATCTATATACAGTATGTCTCTATTTCTGTTGTCCTTGAATGGATAGATATACGTTGGAATGGTCTTTTGTTAAGATTTGGTTTCTTTGGCCAGTAGAACCCATGGATGCACTCAATTGTCAGCTCCCCGTCCACGAGGTTGCTCTGCTTTCAATCGGAGTCTGTGTTCGGTTTTATCAAGACATGAAAGAGGACAAGAAATAAACACACCCCTGAAACAAGGCACTGGCAGTGAGCACGCCCTCCACTGATACCAAAGTTCACAAGCCGATGGTTTCTTTTTCAGACACTGCCGTTTTCAACTAATCTAAGCAAACAATGGTTGAGAAGTTAGTCGCGTTGTTTTGATAAATGAGTGCGGGATTCTCGAATCTGATTGGTCGAGAGCGCAGGGTGTCAATCGAGGCCCAATTTTTTAGCCAAAATCATCAGGGAGACGAGTTCAAAAATTCAAGAACAAAAAAGCCTCAATTTCTTACAACAAGCTAATTAGCTCTTGGCGTAGTAAATTAGGGGCCATGATATTGAAATACGTGAGAATATACGTTTTTCACCTAATTTCAGGAGAACCTTGGAATCGCCCAGATACGGTGTGGGTGCCTATGAATCACCAAAGAGTAAACAAAAAAAATTGGTTGTAACTTTGTGGGTAAATTTGCACCAAACAAAAGCATGGTGCAAAATTCAAATATGAAAAGATCAGTCGAAATACCTTTCATTCAAAATTGCTTATATTATGGAAAATATTTGTTATCTTTCAACATCTTTCTGTAAATCAAATTGCCATTTTGAAAACTTGATGGGCTACTGGCTAACCCTCCATGTAAGTTGTCCATAGCAGGAGAATTCCCTGGACAACTTGCATGGAGGATAAGAGAGTTGCCTATCAAGTTTTCAAAATGTCTAACTGATTTCAAAAAGATTCTGATGGATGGTAAATGTTTCTTGTACCATGTAGAAAATCTTGAAGAAAGGGTAACTCACAAACTATCAAAGAAATTCAAAAGTGAGAAATGTGAATTTTTATATGATTTAACAGATCTTTTCAAATTCTAGTCTTCTGCATCAAGCTCCTATTTGGTGCATATTGAATACAGCAAAGTTTTTTTAAAATAATCATTACGAGTTTACCTTAAGAAGCTCATGGGAAAGAGGCATCAACACAGTCAGGTTGTTTGGCTTTTTGAAGTTTCTAATGTTTGCTGTTGTCGCCAGCATCAATGAGGAAGTTCAAGTTATAACGAAAGTCAATTTCGCAATCAATTTACATAGATCATGACAATAAAGATTGATCTGGTCATTGGATCATAAAACAAGATGGATTGAAGCCTTTCCATGGATATTTTTGTTCAAAGGCTCCTATTTGTTGTAATTTTTTCTCTTCCAATTCCCTCTTGTTTGGCTTGTTTAAAGCTTCATGATCAAGCCACTATTGCTAGTGTTCTGAAGACGTTTTTTTCACATGAGCTTCTGTAAGTTTACCCTGTTTGTAAGGGTCCGCCAAAACCTTGGCACTTCACGAAAACAACTCTAACTAAAAAAACTACTGGGCCGATTTCCTTGCTCTTTACCAACTTAAAAACTAGAAACAAGGCCACACAACTTAAATTTCTATCATTTTTACGTTTTATGTCATAATTTTCAACCAACTTCGGTTGAACTACATAAAGTAGGGGCCCTCTGCGACCAGAACTTTCTCCGGACGGACGTGGATGGCCTCGCACACTCTCTTCACCTTCTGGGGCACTAGAAGGTCATCTCACTGTTCTTTTGAACAGTGAGATGATCTGGGAATCAAGAATTTCCCCCTGAGCATTACTCAAAGATGTTTTTGTTTCTGTTTTGACATTAGAATATGTTTCAAATAAAAGGAACTTTTTTCTGTTAGAGTAGATTTGGAAAAATCTGGCAACATCAGAATGAAACGTTACATACCACCCAGCAGAAAAGATTATTTTATTAAAATAAGCGAAAGTATAAAATGGGGGAACTTTAACAAAATCTGAGGGCATTCATTCGTCACAACCAAGTTTGAGCCGCCTTGATTTGACGCTGACACCAGCTTTGGTCCATCTCTACTAGCAACAAAGACGAATGTTCGGTCCTAGACTTTTCGAATCAAGCAACACTTGGCAAAATCTGCAGTAGACAAAAGCAATCTACACCCTGACACGAAAGTTGTGTCGTAGTCATACTTTGAGCCTAAAAATAACGGCAATGCGTGGACACTGGCGCAATCAAACCACCCATGTGCCTCAACAAGTGCCTAGAATATTTTTGGATTAGTTAGGATGTAATTTAATGGCAAATAGGTGACAAATTATTCCTGGAACAACAATGGGACACTGTAATCGCTTGTGTTTTCTTTCTTACCACTGGAGCCACCACCCCAACTTCAATCCGCCTGTCTTGGCTTGGAAAAAGTGAGAGTGCTTCAGTTAAAACGTGATAAATCCCTCCTGTGGTAGGCCTTTGGCCAAAATGAGAACAGAATTGACTAGGGTAGAGACATATGTATGCCATCAAACAATCATTCTCAACATTGCTTGACAAAATGCTGAGCATTTTACGATCAAAATGAGAGTGATGATTTCACTTTTCCTCACACTCCAGCCTCAGCTGCCGCGTCTCGTCTGCCTTCGAGAAGAGAGCGAGTAATTTTGAAATTTCCCGCCAAGGTAACGGAGCATAGACTGGCAGATGGGCAAAGTAGGGTTGCACTGTGAAGAAGTGTAATATCATTTTGATCGTAAAATCCTCAGCATTTTGTCAACCAATGTTGAGAGTGATTGTTTAATGACTTAGATATGTCTCTACCCTGGTCAATTCTGTTCTCATTTTGGCCAAAGGTCTTTCACAGGAGGGATTTATCACGTTTTAACTGAAGCACTCTCGCTTCTTCCAAGCTAAGACGGGCGGATTGAAGTTGGGGTGGTGGCTCCACCGGTAAGAAAAGAAAACGCATGCGGTTACAGTGTCCCATTGTCAATTTGATGTCCGGCGTGTTCTTTTTGCACGGTTCCATCTTCCTTTAAACTGCTGTGAAAAAATAGTGAATGGCGGGAATCAAATTTTACTCGGTTTTGGAGAAAGAAGACTAGTTTTGGAACACCTCTAACCAAAAATAACGGGAAAAATTACTGTCAGTCATCATTCAAGAGCTTATGGAATCTCAATCGTTCATCAAAATATTAGGCAAAGGGAAATACCTGAAAAAGTGCGGAAAAACGTTGAGCCGTCCACACTTTCCACTTTGGTCGATAGCATCCCAAATATCATTTCCGAGGAAGAAGAGACTAGTTATTACATATTGCATGCATGTCAGGTCGTTCAAATCTATTCTTATATAATGAAAATATTTTGGTTCAAAATTACGACAAAACTTTCATGTCAGGGTGTATGTAGTAGGTCGTAATTTATTACTAAAGTAATAAAAGTCACTTATCTTTCCATCTAGTATTAGCTATCCTAGATAATACACTTACCTGACTGATGCGCTGGAATTGTCAATTTCCTGCAAAGAGAGCATACCTAGCTAAATTGTACAGAAATCTTAGCGATAGAGCGAAGGCGAAGGATTGGTGAACCCTCTGACATTCCGAACGAATGACGGCCATCCGCCAACAATGACACGGTGCAACGCCAAGTATGAAAAGGTGAAGTGAATAGCAAAGGGGTCTATATTTAATGCTCGTGCAAAACAACAAGTACACTCAAAGCGATAAAGCGTCGTTCATGGGCAAAAACTCGTTGCCCGCTTTTTGGGTATATCTGAAGACTGAACGGCTATTTGGAGCCCAACCCACTCGTCTTGAAATCGAATTCATTGAAAAATTCGCATTGCGCAACACCACTGTGCTGCCAATCCGACCACTGTGAAGCCCGAATTCTCTCGGGTTCAAACCCACAGCTTGCAAACCTGCTATTTGCTCACGACGGCATGCCTGATAGGAAGCTTGTGTGTCTCCTTTGACTTTTAGTGTTCCGTTTTCTTTACTGATTTGAGGAACCATATAGCCTTTATATAATGGGCCCAAAAGAGAGAAATAACCTTGGGTCATTGAGACGGGGCACCACGGGCCTCCTGTTTTTGACAAAGAGATTACATGCCCTAAATGCTCTTGGTCATTCTTCCTTTTCGGAAAACAAATAACTACATTCGAGTTAGTCACAGTGAAATTTTTGATTTCTAAGATGGCGAGATCGCCCCATCGGGCTGAGGCAGAAAAAAGCATGAGCTCCAGCCATGCCGATCTCCAATTGAGAATGGAGTGTGAAGGTTTTGAAGAAGGTAACCAATACGATAAAAGTGCTTTGAGATCCGATTTTGTCATGGGGGCCCGCTGTAGCGCCGGCTTCCCGAAACGCCTCTTCACACCTTGAACAAGAATTCTGATGGAATCGTTATCACAGGGATTAACCCAATTTTCAATCTTATGGTAGGTTCCAGAAGCAAGCTCGACACAAGCCACCGCATTGGTGCTAAAAGCGAGGTCGGCCAAATATAATTCAACTGATTTTGGAGTGGCGGGCAAGAATGCTAAAGAGTGAACCATGCACCAGTCTTTAAATTTTTGAAATGATCGTTCATAACTTGACCACGTAGTTCTCGCTTTCGACTGCAATTTCAAATCCAAAGCTCTGGACTCCGCTTTTTCTAGACTGAATTCGCAGGTGTTGGAGCGAACGGCGGTTGCGATTGGCGAATATTTAACATGTGTGATTTTAGGACGCGTACATGGCAAAGACGGTTTTGGGGAGGGCTGAGGCCGAGACGAATTTAATCGAATTCCCAATGAATTGCGATCATAGGCCCATATCACTAAAAAATGAGAGAAAAACATTTTTTACAACCTCCCTTCGAGCATGCTGACTTGGCAACTCGACTAGTTAAAGGGTCCTTTACGTCACCTCGAAATTCGAGAGCGAACGTGGCGAATTTTGTATAGCCTTCAAATGTGGGGCTAATCACCTGCTCTCCTTTACGGTAGCAAGGACGAATCGCGGTGCCTCTAATAAACACATTATTAAAATGAGTTCCGTCCGCACAGACTAATAACCAGTCCGCCATTGTGCGCCAAAATGGAAGAATTAAAATTCCTTTTGCCCGGTCGGCAACAATCTTCCGAATGGATGGTCCTATCAGATTCACGGGAGGATGTAGATAAGCGAAACCCAAGCCCGACCACGAATGAGTGAAAGCATCTCGAAAGAGAGCCCTATTTGATGCCAATACTGAGGAAAACGAAGAGACTCTGTTATTTGCGTCAGACGCAAACACATCAAAATCGAATTTTTTGCATGCTAAAAATTGCAGATAAGCAAATGAGTCATCGTCAATGCCATAATCCTCAATGTCTACGGCTCTACTGAAATCATCGGCTAATTTCAGTCTGGGGTCAGATCGTGGTCGCCAAATTACCCGAAGATCGATGTAATTACTTTTTGCACCTTGGTAGACCGATAGCGCTAGATTTTGCAACTCGGTAATGCTTGATCCTTTCAACATGATCCGTTCCACATTTTTTGAGTCTGTCCAATGGACAACCGTTTTGCACCTCAAATCGCAACCTTGCGTTTTGATAAGCAAACTTAGGCCTCTCATCTCCCTCCAAGTACTGCGTAGTGTCTTCTCTTCTAGGTTGAACGTTTCTTGTTCTAGCATGAAACCGCATTTCCCTTCATGGTGGAGATGGTTCACTTTCTGATTGCAAGTAATCTTGACTAAAGCGACGGCTTGACCCGAGGCGTCTGATGCGGTCTGGATGCAAGAAGTTGCCACTTTGTTATGCTCGTTCTCAATGGGGAATCCGTCGAGCGAATGCAAGTTCTCGGCTAGATAGTGTAGTTCCGGTTGGAGATGCTCGATGTTCAGAATCTCTTCCCATGAACTTCCCGAAGCTATGGTTTTCAGACCTGTTCTGGTCAGTAACAGCAGTTGGGGCCCAGTGGCTAACAACGAGGCTAGAATTTTCCCATAAACACCTGCTAATTCTCGAATATGCATTCGTTTATGCTTTGCGACCTTGTAACACAGAGCGACAAGCGAGTCTTTCTTGTTTTGCGGAATGTGAATTGTCAAAGAAATCGTGTTCAAAACCAATCCCAAATACTCCCCAAATTGTGTGGGGGCTTTCGCTTTTGCTTCGTTCTCGATCCAACCCGCTTGACGCCAAGCCTCTCTTGCTATTTCCATGTTGGTCTGACACTCTTCCTTAGATTTCCCGAAAATGATCATATCATCTATGTAGATGAAACATTGAATGCCTTGAGACCTCAAAAACGCTATGATTGGCTTTTGAAATTTCGTAAATACTTGCACTAGCGGTGATAAACCCAAAAATGCGATAGTCCACACATAGTATCGTCGGACATGGTCGGTCCCCGTCCAAGCAAAACCCAAATACTTTTGGTGTGGTTCGTGAATTTTTAAGTGGTAGTAACCTGACGATAAATCCATAACGCCGAACCACGAATTCCGCTCGATACTGCTCGCTACAACAGAGAGATTGTCGAGTTTGACTTGATATTGCTTTAAATAGGGGTTTAGTTGAATTGAGGGATCGGTGATTAATCTCTTCTTTCGACCAACTGGCGCTACAACCTGCAGTGGCATTACCAGGAAGGGTTCTTCTTCAACTTCCTTTACAGCCCCCACTTTCAAATGGTCTTTCAACGCAGTGCAAACGAATTCAAAATGTTCCTCGAGGCGTGCCGAGCGGTTGTTAGGCCTGACTGATGGAGGCGGTAATTGGGTGAACTGAAGCTTGTAGCCTTCTTCTAAGATAAGCAAATGCCAGCGTGACACCAGCAAGGTCTCTGTCCAAAACTTACGAAATTCCGTCAGATGAATCCTACCTGGTATTCTAGGATCTATGTGCTCCGCGGGTGGGTGTTGTGAAACGGTACCCTTGGCTAGGGCAAATTTGAAATCTGCAAATTTAAAATAACTCTAACTCAAACTAGCTGGCAAGAGAGTAAAACGCATTTTCGAAAATAGAATTTATCTCTATAGAAAGCAAGCAAAACAACTGCGCAAGCCAACATATCACAACGTCCGCGACAAGAAACAAACACAATACTGACAATTTTCACAATCTGACAGGCGCATATTTCGCGCGATTAGGACAATGCTCGGCCCAATGATCTGGGCCTTTACAAATATTGCACGGTCTTGCGGCTGAAGGACCCGGCTTGGGTCTGAGTTGCCCAAAATATGGTTTAAAACCACTCGTATATTGCCTTCCAGGCATTGAGTTTGCGTTGAAGGGCAACGTTCTTCGATCTCTTCCCTTCGATTTGAGATGCGATGCTCGGATGGTTTGGGCGGAATGGTAAGGCACTTTAGCCGCTGAAGACGACTTTTTGGCTTCCCGACGCACATATTCCAAGTGGCGCTTGAATTCGGAATTGAACTCCGCTGTGCCTTCAAAAGCGCTGACCGTCGCGAAACCATCCTTCTCAACGATCCTAGCAATGCTGGCTTCATGCTCAGCTGCCTTGAAGCTATCCGTTACGAGTCGTAATAACTTCGCATTCTGTTTCACCTCATTCTTAATCCAGATTTTCGCTCGTTGGATGTCGATTACGTCCATTCCATTCATGGTCGAAGCGTCGAGGATCTCCTGATAAGCTTCGTTTTTGCCCTTTGACAACACACTTGACTGAACAACGTCACGAATTTTCCCCAATTGAATAGCCATCAACCCGTTGTGCCATCCCACACGACATGTAGGAAAATTTTGTCTCTTCAAATTCTTTGAACGTTCACGTAGAAAATCCCGGTTGAGGGTAATATCCTCTGAAAATAACCAAAGAAAACAACTGATCCCGTTGTACTCAATCTGAGTTTAGTCAAGGAAGCTGCAGCTCGGATAATTAACGTAACTATTATTAAAGCCCACAGACTGAAATTAAAAACGCTCAGTTCTCAGAAAACTAAATTAATTGCTCGTGCTGACAGAAACTATTTTACCACTAAATGCGTTGTGGTCGTGGCTGAGAAACTGCATTAAATATGCAACGACATGGACTGAGCTTGGTCATCATCCTAGCGACGCAATTGCGTAGTTGAAAACTGCTCAAGGGAAACAGCCTTTTACATACTCATACGACTGGATTCACTGGAAACAGTCAGCGCGTGACTTTTCTCGGCGTCTTGCCTCCCGGCAACAATTTATCGTACAAACAGCTTGTGAGGGTCTAAGCCCAGGGGTCCGCCACTTGGTTTAGTTCAAGTCGAGTTAAACTGAGTGAGACCGAGCCCGGTGACACTAATGTACTTAAAATCTTCGCCGCAACAGCTCGTGGGACTAAGCCCTAAAACACGCCACTTTTCACATAATTCATGGCTGTTTTTATGGCTGAAAACAGCCGGCGTGGAACTGAAACCGGTGACACTTTGTTCTCCCTCAAATCTTGCTGAAAACAGGCCCAGGGACTAAGCCCTGTTACATATCTTTACAAAACTCATGGCTAATAACAGCCTGCGTGGGACTGACCCCGTAGCATCTTTGTCTTATCGATCATAGCTGGAAACAGCGTACGATGAAAAGGCTCATGGAAACGCCTTGGCCACATACCATAGCTGAGACAGCTTTTAATGGGATTGGGCCGTGAGGCACGTTTATTGATCCCAGCTCTCTAGCAGAAAGGAAAGGATTAAAACCGGTGCCACATCTTCCGGCAACCTATCATAATCCCGGTTATAACGTTCTTGCCAATCTCATTCTAGCTGATCGCTTGTGAGGGACTGAACTCTAGAGAAACGCGTCATGGTAATAAATTTCATAGCTGAAACAGCCTGTGTGGGACTAAGCCCGGTAACACGTCATTGTCCATTACCATACTACTGAAACACATGAACGGCACTAAGCCCAGCATATAATGCCTCTTGGCAATAATACATAGCTGAAACAGCTTGTGTGGGATCAACCCCGGAGACACACCATTGCTTTTCTGCAATCTAGATGAAAACTGAAAAGACTAGGTCTTACATAACATCTCCTGGCAACACAATAGCTGAAAATAGCTTGAGAGGGACTCGCCCCTCTCAAGCTACATCGGCTAGCCTGCCGATACATCCTATGAGATTAAGCATCCAGCTCAAAACTGAGAGAGACTAAGCCTAGAGATTGGCCTTTTGGCAATTAAAACGTAGCTGAACCAGCCTGTGTGGGACTGAGCCCAGTGTCACTCTAAATTATCACAAAACTTACAACTTTGACTAGGATAGCATTTGCAATAAACGTTCCCACTCACCTCGTTCGTTGCGCGAAGTCTTTAATTGACCCGTGTTAGTTTGCAGTCCCACTAATTTCGCCAATGGGTGAGGCCAACTTTCGTCCTTTGGTCTTTTGGCGGCGCTTTCCTCCTCTGAAGATGATGATGAATGGGTAGACGAATCGGGTTTAGGCGAATGTTGACGTTTTGGCGCTGATGACTCTTTACTTCTTTTGTTCTCCCCCGATTTCGGTTTTCCTTCCCTTCTAGATGCTTGAAAGAGGGACCGATAGGAATTTTCCGGTTCGATCGGTTGATAGGAGTCTTCTCCACAATTTTCTTCATCCGAATCGGATTCGACTCTTCCTAGTGATACATGCGCCGATTTCGATCTTTCTGGCCCTGAGTGATTTGGATCTTGACGTCTTCCGGGCGAGCCGAAAAATCGGCGCGCGCGCGATTGGGCCAAAACTGAAGAAATTTGGTTCCAATCTTGCTCACTGGCCTCGCTACGCAGAAATTTAGATATATCTTCTTCCCAATTCATTCTGACCTGATCCGCGACTTTCTTAGAGCCCGCGCTCGTCTTCTGATTCGAAATTTTATCCAACTTTTCCGCGGTTCCCGCTGCTTTAGTTGGTTGAGTGGTAGCGACCACAATTTCTTCCGCGGTCTCCTCAACTTGAATCATGTTGTTGCTCTGGAGGCCACGGAATTGATCTTCCGAAACCAGTAAGGATCCATCTGGTTGGAGCTGAAGAATGGAACTAACCACGCTTTTTGGATCGCTCATAGCGGATGTGAAAGATAAACGTGGATTTTTAAAACGAGGAAAAACATGCACGACCGGTCGGTAGTAAATCCAATTTCGCAATGATTGCGGAAGAAGAGGCAAAGTCCTTCGACCAAGAATTACCAGAATCCCCGACCTACAATTCGGATTTACTGAATATCTGCTGGTCTTCGCAGAACAATTTCATTGCTTTCACCCCCGTCGTGGTTTCTTCAAGTTTTCTCTCCATTCTTACTCTTTCCGGCGTTTGGGTGTTACACCTATTGGATATTGACGAGATGAGACGGATTTTAAAGGATTTATTTATTGGATCGAGACACACTACGTTTTTCTGTTCATTAATTCTTAACCAACGCTCCGCGTGGTTTTTCACACAAACACACTCACAAAACGGCGGGAACTGAAGGAACTTTACATTTTACACTTACTAAACCTTGAATAAGGAAGATCGATGAAGTACAACTTCTGACACGCCCCCTCAATCGATTTTCCGACACGCAACATTGCACATACCATTTAACCTCTGGAGCTTTGGTCTTGGCAAGGCCTTAGTAAACATATCAAGTATTGCAAGGACAGAGAAAATGATAGCTGACAGGATTGTTCCCAATAGTGTTAAACGAAAGCTCGTGCATCAGCAAGTTCGAGCCTTCGAGCTTGGAAAAACAATTGCACGAACGTCCGAACGAACTCGAGCTTATGGCTAGGCACTTCTTGCACTGGGCCTTGTCGGGCCCAAACTTGGACAAGTAGCTCCACACTTCTGCCATGATGATGCACTCGAAGCTTCTGTATTCCTTGTTTTCTTCAATTCTTTCACAGCAAATCTTTTAAGTCAAATCTTCCACTCAATTGAAGCAGGACTGACAAAGTGGACCTCACTCGACCATATTAAACTTTAAGTATTTCAAAGTATAGTCATGTAATAAAAACATTAGCGGGTTTTCAAAATGTATCAGCAAGACGCAATTTCATGCATTAAATTTAATAGAAAATGGAAACGTTAGGCTATTGTCGCAACCCTAATAGCGTGGAGTGTTCAGCGGAACGTGCGGTTGGTCTGCCTGCCACCATCCCCGGGCAGCAAGGCAGTAAGTATAATCACAAAACCTCAATGAAATAAACTTCCTTTTCCGGCATTAAGTCGGTTAGAGAACGCCACCCACGAAACAACGTGTAAGTGTCTTATTTCCTAACTTAGAATATTTCCATTAGTATTTAGGCATATCATTAGCTTAGGGTAATCGCTACATGGTCCTTTGAGCCGGATCAGGCTGAACTTGAAACGATTTACTGCTAAGTTAACGGATGTGACTAATATTTTTGGATTTTGTCTGGGATTTTGTGAAGAATTTTAAGGATTGAGAAACAGACTGCGGTCGGCAGTTTCTCATTTTGGGTGCCTTCCCAACAAGGACTTGGTCAATCATTTCCCCGCCCCAAGTAGATGGGCATCGAAACCAAGTGTAAGTCCTGGGATACAACCCTCCTTGAGCTTGACAAATTTCTAGAAGTCCACAGAATATTTTGTGGCAAAACATTGGGATCAGAGTGTATAATTGTCTGCGGGCCGTCCATCGAGAGGTGCCAAAAGTACAACAGCCAGCCTTTATAAGAAAAGGTTATTTTCCAATCCCTGGTACTCTGTCGATGAGCAGACTGCCAAATTACGTGCAAGTTAATCTTCTTAAAGGCGAAGTTTAACTTGACGGGTTCGGTACTTCCTTGTTCAGGAGTACACACTCACGATTACGTCGTGGAGACATAAATTGAGGTTTTGCTAGTGTTGCTCTTGAGAAGTAGAGATTACTGGCCAGACATATTAATGAAAAAATACTGGATTAATGTTCCAGAATTTTGACCCACGTGACCCGAAAATGTCTTATTCCCCCAGCGTTGAGGCTCCCCCAACGGTAGACGCCATGGCCGTCGAGCACTCGTCTTGGGCTGAACCCGTCGAGGGTGAACCTCCTTCAAACCCGGTGGAAGAAGCGGGTTGTTGTGGTTCCAACCCAATCATCCTATCGGCAGCAAATCGCCCGGTCCAGGCCGAACTCGAGTTCATAGGCAAGAGTTGGTGCCAAGCCATGTGGACAAGTCATCCGAATGCCACGACTGATCAAATAGCCTCATTAACGACACTTCAGCTGGAAGAAGTGGCCAAAGGGATTGGCCCGCCATGGGACGCCGAGAAAGAGTTCAGAGAGGGTTGCCGCATGGTCGAGCGGATCGAACAGAGCCTTACAAAGCTTCTGGATGATCTCAAGGCAAAGGCTGTTGAGGACAACTCTGCTCGTATTGAATTCCACGAGAATTCAATTTGACCCAGTCTCCAGGATCCTCCAACCAATAATAAAGCAACTACTAAATGTCGAATTGTCATGATCTTCGAGAAAGTCCTCTCGCAATCAACAGAGGTGATGGCGCATGAGAAGAGGAAGGGCATGTTGGGATCCATGCCACCTACCTCCTCTGACTTGCCCTGGAGGATCTTGGCACAATTCTTGATCTTCTTGGAGTCGGGGTTCTTCTCCAACACGGCCTTCAACTTTCCCTTGAAGGGCTCCATCTGCAGCTGATCCTCGACTCTCTCAATGATGGCCATGCTCTGAACAAGTGGGACTCTTTCCTCGAGGCTGGTGATTCCACTTGCCAGACCGGTGAAGTTTCCCTTGATTACGGCCAATTGTCCAAGCAAATCTTGCCTCGTGAAGAGCTCCTTTGCCCGCACAATTGCCATGCTGTCGTCAGCAAGGGTCTCGATGAACTCCCTAATGCTGTTGAAGTGGTTGCAGTAATAGAAGGCCGCTGCAAGCCAAGTTCCTCACCTTGTAAGGATGGGCTCTGGCAGCTGGGAGCTGGAACTGCAGGAACCTGTCCAGCAGTGGCAAGAGCCTTCTTGCGTCGAGGCGCCTTGACAAAAATCTTCTTTACCTCTGCAATGAGCTGGTCGACAAGAGGGTATTCATACCTGACAGTCTCGGCAACTCTATTGAGGCCGTGCGCGAGACAAGTTAGGTGTAGAAGATTTGGGAACATCTGCTTCAGGCCTCGACCAGCCTTGAGACAATAGGCTGCTCCATCTGTAAGCAACAGGCGAATCTTGCTGTAGTCAAGGTCATTGCCGAGAACCTTGAAAAGAGCGCCTGTGATCGCCTGCTGGATGTTCTTGTTGTTGGCTGATTCAACATCAAGGAGCTCGATGAGAAGAGTACGCTCCAAGAATTTGCCGTCAAGAGGACCGCAGAGAATGGCGGTCATCGCCCTGGCACAGCAATCAGTCGTCTCATCCACCATGATGAAGAGGTCCTTGCCGACAAGTCTCTCCTTGACCTTGTAGATGTTGGACTTGGCCTCCTTTTCCATGATCCGGGTAAGCGTCTTCCTGCTGGGGACCTTTTCGTGGCAATACTTTTGGATGAAGGCTTGAAACTCCTCCCTCTCCACCTTGGTGAGGAGAATGTCGCAGATGACCACCATTTTGGCATCTATCAAATTCTTGACTGTGTGAGTTTGACTGGTCCATTTTTGATAAGTTTAGCTGTAATTGACGATTTGAGTAACCAAATGAAACCAAAAGCTTCTTCAGAAAGAGGGTTTAACATTTTATTGACCGCCTTCTCCTTTTACGAGACTTCCTCCTAGCCCAAAGAGGTCAGGTCCAAAATATTATTCACCTACAACTTACTTTATTACCCTACAACTCATTTCAATACCCTACCAATAACTTTATTGCCCTATGCATGCATCATGCCTTTACAAATACATCTCAGACGCACAATTACTTGCACGTCTGAAGCCCCCGTCTCATTGACGGGAAATGATCCACAGAAGAAGTCGTGGTAGGCTTTTATACCATGGCACTGCGTAGCCAACAAACCTACTGATGTACTTGAGGTGAACAGAGCTTGCTCCTAATACCGGTATTGAGTAAGCAAAGCATGCTAGTTGGATAGTACGAATGTCCGTGGTTGAACTGATTTTCAGGGTTGAAAAATTGTAACGGAAGTCCCAAAAAGGATAAGTTGGTCAACAAAATACCATATGCACCCACAAATGAAGGGAGGAATGGTCAAGATCCGACATCACTCGTTTCATTTTAATTGACGCCCCTCGGGCTGACGCCCTCGGGTCGCCAATAAAATGAAACTCCCTCCGCCGGATTTTGGCCATTACTCCCTTCCTTTGCAGGTGCATAAATAGTATAAACAGAAGTCACATCAACCTAAAGTTTTTTATTTAGGGTGTTTCTAATTCTAAAATTGACCATTTTATTAAGGTTTGCAAGTGCCCAGTTTTTGGACACAAATTAGATGTTTCAAGTCCAAGTATACCTAGATGTCTATGCTGTGGTAAGTAGAACATGGCCCGTTGATGTGTAGTAAGATTTCAGACCAATGCAGGCTTCATTTTACAGAATTCATAAATATTTCGATTAAATTTTTGTTAAATTTGACTTCCTGCCACTTTTGGATATGGCCGAGGAAATATTTTTTTGCTTTCGGCCACTGGGTTTCAAATTCGGCCACTTTGGCCGAGGATTCGGCCACCTGGCAACCCTGTTGTCAAGGGGCAAGGGGACCATTTTCTGGAAATTCAGCGTTTTTTTCTGACCAGGGCGACAATTTTGACATGTTTTGCCAAAATCTAGGCCAAATATGCATTATTATGCGAATAAGGGTTAAATATGCGTTATATGCGAATAAAGGTCTTTCTTTTATGCCCAAAAATTTCATTTACCAGATTTGCCCATCCCTAGTCATGAATGCGTCGCTCCCAGATCACAATGACAAAACTCTCACAATGAACTAGTGATGTGACTTGGGCAAGTAATGAGTCATCACTAGAGACGGGAAGTTAAGACGAATAAAACTGTCAAATTAGACGAAAAAAGACGAATAAAATTACCTGATTAGACGAATAAAGACGAAT